>JAQZBX010001538.1:64152-82024 GCA_029593785.1 Cabassous unicinctus
CCTTGGGACAAAAACGATTTTATTATTTTGCCTTTTTTTTTTTTTTATCGCTAATGTCAAGCAAACATTTATTTCAGGTGCAAAGCCTCAGGGTATGTGAAAACAGTGGCTGGGCTGTTCTGGCGCTTACTGCCCACTAAGTGGGTGGGAAAAGGGTGTTGTGACCCTCTTACCCTTCCCACCAGTCTCCCTAACAGCTTTGGCCTTCGGGTCAGCTCAATTTCCCCTCCACTGAGTGGCCATTACTGTGCCTGCTCGGGGATAAATGCTTTTTGAGAGAGACTGCATTGCCGGCAGCTAGCGCTAGGGAAGTCCGCCACCCGGGCCAGCCACACAGACTAACATGCTGGCCCGCCATGGACCCGTTGCCTAGCAACGTGCCTGGCCTCGCCAAAATGAATAGACCCACAAACAAAAATGAAAAGGAGATAAAACGAGTCAAAGTACGAGGGGCGAGGAGGTTAATATTCCTCAATCGAATAACTTCGTTTCGGAGAATTGCATGTTAACCTTTTTTCAAAGCAGAAGGTGGAGACATGTATTGGAAATTAAATTAGGCCACATTTGTATTTTTTGTAAATGTTTCCTTTTATGCAGAATTTGCTTTTCTTCTCTACCCACCATTTTCTAACTTTCTCTTAAAATGGAAGGAGAAGCAACATTAGAGGGGAACACAGACGGATCTGTAAATGTTTTTTACTTTTTCTGCATCATCTTGCTGCACTGCTTTGGGCAGTCGCTTGGACTCTCTGTTGCCCAATTTTCCTGACAGTAAAAGAAGATGGCAGAGATAATTTATTAAACATGATGGTGAGGTGTCACGTTTTATGCCAGGGAAAGACTCTCATTTTCTTTAAACGGGCCACAGCTAACTCTTAATCTACAACTAAGTTAAGATGTTACTTTACAAATTAGTGAAAACTGTGCCCCATTAAATGGTTTTTAGCTTTGAGGTTTAGGGTGGTTCCCAAATTATTAGGTCACTTTGATAGTATATATAAGGAAATTTTTGAGCATCTACTATGCATAAGTTACTGTACCCCTTTAAAATATGTACTACTGTTTGTTAGGGAAAAAAGAATACATGAGTTCAGATACATTCAATAAAGTCACTTGATAAATATTTTTTGAGTGCCTACCAATCCAAGGCTTGGTATCTTGATACATCCTGCCTAGTGCCAAAAACAGAAATACAATTGCAGAAGTATAAGTGCATTTTTCATGTATCTTTTGAATTCCTTTCTTGTCATCTTCTTAGCCACTGAAGATGAGATGGTTCAGGCCACCATCTCTCATCTGGATTACTATTTTAGCCTCCTAATGAATTTTCCCTACTTCAACTCTTCTTCCCCTTAGTACACCATCTGGCAACATTAGCTGCAACGTTATCTTGAGTCCCTTGTTTAAAATCCTTGTTTGGTTCCTTTTTTCCCAAACTCCTTCTCATGACTCATAAAACCCCTCACAACTTGTCACATCTCTCACTACTGCTAATTGTGAGTTCTGTGCTGCTCACCCACACATCTTCTCTCAGGTCCCAGATACACCAGGCTCACGAATGAGTGCCTTCCTACCTTGGCACATACCGTTCCCTGTGTCTGGAAGGCACTTCTCTGTTCCACTTCTCCATCCAGCAAACTCCTCCTTCTTCCTTAAGATCCAGGTCACATGCTCTATGCAGAGCTGGGTGATCCATCCAGTATGCTCTCTTGGCCTGGAGCATGAGAAAGTCTGACCCTGAGAAAGTCTCCTACCTTCTCTATATCTTATCTGTAACATGGAGCTAATAACAGTACCCACTCATGAGGAGTAAATGAGTTACTAGCATAGAAAGTATGGTATGTCGTAAACACCCAAAGAATGATAGCACTTACTATAAAATTTCAAATATAGCATTTGCACACAATCACTGTTCACATATTTGTCTCACCCCTCAGATGATAAGATTCTTGAGGACAGGGGGGCATGCCTTGGTTAGCTTTCCATTGCCCATACCATTATAGCAGGTGCCCAATAACATATGCTGCAATAATGTATGAATGAATAAATGAATCAAGGCATAATGTTTCGAGGGGCATGCCTTAGTTGGCTTTGCATTGCCCGTGCTGGACATCGTGCCTGCCATTACAGCATCGTGCCTGCCACTATAGCTCAATAAAGGTTTGTTGCAATAATGAATGAATGAATAAATGCATCATGTTTCTAGGGCTGCCTCAGTTAATGAGGGTTTCCCCTCCCCCCTCACAGTTTAGTGTCCTTTCTATTTCAAACAAACTTTTCACACCTGGTAAACTTTCCTCATGAGGCTTTTGGTTTTAGGATGCTCACTAATACAAGTTTTTTTCCCCCTCTATCATTCTACCTCCACTGCAAAACTGTCATAAACTCCGTTTTATTACATGGACTGTACTTGAATGGTTGAATTCTAGAGTTGCCAGGAAAACCCTGTAAAGTGATTGTGCTATTTTTTGTTTCATGGATGTTAGATTTAGCCTCACTATAGATTGCCTGTAAACTTTACAGGGTTCAATCTTCAAACTAGCACTCTGACTTCTTACCTCCTTCTCTCGTGTTGTAAGAAATAGAATCAGTGTTATATTTTAAAATAGAAAAAATGTTTATTTATCTTCCTGCTACAATAGCACATGTTAAGATACTCAGAGCACAAATAATTATTTTAAAAGTAGCCTGACCTTAGGATAAAATCCCAGGGACCTGCAAACTCCACATGCTCTTAATAGGTGTGATAAGAGGGCAGGTAAAGAGAGAACAGAACACAGATGAAGGTGTTGCTTCCAAACAAGGAGAAATAACTTCCCAGGGGACACCAAATAGAAAATGAAACTTTCTGGTAAACTTAAAGAGCCTTGCAAACCTGTTTTTTATTTTCTTTTACCTTAAAGAGATGCGGACTACTTATGCAAAGAACATAGGCTTTAGAGTGAGACAACCTAGAAATGAGTCTTGTTTCACTGTTTAACAAGAAGGGTTAAATTGGCCAAGGTGCTTAATCTTTCTGACCCTTGGTTTTCTTTTCTGTAAAATAAGAATCTTCCTTATAGGACTTTTATGAGGATTAAATGAGATAACACATATAAAACACCAAGCACAGTGAGTATACAATAGTTGCTCAGTAATTGTTCATTCCTTCCTCAACTTGTTTTTCTCTTTCTTTTCCCATCTAGTAAAACAAATGCCAGTCACATCTTCCTAACTCTGTCTCCAAGTTTTTCTTTTCTGTCACCAGTAAGTGGGCCTCCGGGGATGCTGTTCTCCTTTAAGACTGTAGCCCCAAAGCATTCCTTTTCTCTTTATTTCCTTTGAGATGCTCTGGAATATTAAAAAAGACTGAGGGTCTATATCATAGGGGAGAAACATGAAGCATACAAGAAACATAAATAGTTGGCTCACAAAGAGGTTATGTAACTTGGAACTTGAATGCTGGCTGTTTGACTCTAGAGTCTGTGCTTTTAACCCCTACTCTAAAACTGCCCACAGAAAGAGGATTATTTGGGGCCAGCAGCTGGCACTGGAAAGGCCTGTGTGCAGACAGGTTGCATTTGAATTCTGTCCCCCTCCCTCAACCACAGATATTTTGTGAAGCCTTCCATGGGTCTAACTGCAAATGTGCTTGGGGTGGCCGTGCTCAAGGCGGGCATGGTTCTGAACTTCGTGGAGCTCACAGTCCCCTTAATTTCCCCAACCACACGTGTCTTCTTCCACAGAATGGGGAAAACAGCCCCACTTCACCCAGTGATGGAGAAAAATGAAATAATGTGAGGAGACTACTGAGCATTTCATTTCTATGCTAAGGGGAGCATGTATCATATTTCATGCTCTCAGTGACTTAGAGGATATTTTATGTATAAAGAAACTGAGGCCACTTGCCCAAGATCACATAGCTACGAAGGCCAGTGCAGATACTCTGAATCAGGTCTGTCTGCTGCCAAAGAGCAGGTGAAGAGAGAGCAGAACATGGATGTGGGGGTTAATTCCAAACAAGGAGATATCACTTCCCAAGGCACGTGTCACTTCCTGACACCATGCTAATGAATGGAAAGCAGCTGGCATGACACCAGGCCCATATTGTGGTTGATGCTTCATGAATTGTTAGCCTCTGTTCTCTTCCTCCCTTCCTCCCTTCCTCCCTTCCCTCTTTTCCTGCCTTCATGCCTTCCTCCTCATTGTCACTTTTAGGTGCTGTGATGGTTTGAAGCTGTATGGACCCCAGAAAACCATGTTCTTAAAGCTAATTCAATCCTGTGGGTATAAACCTATTGTAAGTAGGACCTTTTGATTAGGTTACTTCATTTAGGGCATGGCCCAGGGTGGGTCTTGATCCTTTTACTGGAGTCCTTTATAAGAGAATGGAATTCAGGCAAAAAAAGAGAAAGCCATGGATGCAAGAAGCTGGAAGCAACGAAACCCAGAAGAGAAAGGAGAGACCAGCACATGCCACCATGTACCTTGCCATGTGACAGAGAAGCCAAGGATTGCCAGCAACCATTCTTCAGGAAGAAGGTATTGTCTTGATGATGCCTTGATTTGGACATTTTCATGGCATCAGAACTGTAAGCTTGACGGCTAATAAATACCCATTGGAAAAGCCAGCTCATTTCTGGTATATTGCTTTCAGCAGCCTAGCAGACTAGAACAGGTGCCCAGACAGTGAGACACTGACACAAAAGAGAGGAGGAAAGAGAGAGAGAGAGAAAGAGAGAAAGCTGGAAAAGGGGCCAGAGACAGACATGGTATACTTCACAGTTCTCCCCAAGGAGGCCCTGCAGCCAGTACCTACATTCATTAAGTCTCCCTGTAATCAGGTGAGTTTCCCAAATTTCAATAGTTAAGAAGATCCTGTAATTATATTCGTGAGTTTTAAGTGGTTTTAATCTCTTTTCTTTTTCTCAGTTTATGCTTTTTAAATTTGTTTCCTTGTCCCTCACTCTTTTGTCTCTTATATGCACACACCCAGGCCCAAGATAATGAATGGACTCATACTAATTATAAGGCTGTGATTCCATCAAAGAACTTGGATGCTGCTTGGATGAAAAGCTCCCGGGGTTTATAGCTCATCAGTGTCTTGATGGAAATTTGGCCTGGCAATCAGATCTAATTGTTCTGGATGCTGTACACATGTTGCTCTAGAGAAAAACAACAACTTCAGAATCACTTGCCCTCTTTCAGTGATTACTGTTATTATGTCTCCCAAGTCTGGAATTATGATCCACAGGTAAGTTTGAAAAATGTCCTAGCAGCTTAGAATGAGAAAGATGTAAACATATAGGATGAAAAGGGAGCTCTTAGGGCCAAGAAATTATCTTTCATTGACCTTAATTGACTATTTCACAAGAATTCTGGCAACTGAATCAGTTGCCACAAAAGAAAGGACAGACATGAAGAGTCTAAGTCTTGGAAACTAAACACACTATTGGCAGATGCTGAGGTACCAGCACTGAACAAACATCTTAGTTACAATACAGAACTATTATCTAATCCTTGCAGGTATTATTAGCCCCGTTTTACAGATGAGAAAAATGAAGCCCAGAAAGATTAAAATACCTTGCTTTAGACCTTGTTATCTAGGAGGTGGGATTCAGGCTAGGTCTGGGCAACTGCTATTCCACTACACTGTATGTAGAGGCTAAAAATATGACAACAGATGGTCTAGACAGGTCATTTACTTTGGAGTGGAAGGAAGGATCTGGTGAGTGATGACAAAGTTGTTACAGTAGGTGGGTAGGGAATGATGATGGGAGATTTAGGAGCAGGTGTCCCAGGTAAAGCACACTGAGAAGCCTTGGCTGTAACCTCAGGGCAGGAGAGTGAAGAGTCTAGTCACTGATGGTGAGAAGATCTGACAAGAGCAAGGTAGGGTGTTGGGGTCCTCAGCATGCCATGGAGACTGCTCCACGGACCAAAGAGAATAACCCTGGAATTCAGATTATGCAGACGGGGAACTAAGAGATGACTTGGTCTTAGGCAGAAGACTAGTTGATGGCCCAATTAGCAAGAAGGCCACCAGTGGCTACAGAGGATTAAAAAATATATAAGACCCATAGTTCTGGTCCTTTAGGAATTCACAATGTGATGGGGGAAAAGTATATGTGCACTGGAAAAGATAGCAATGTAAGGTCATGTGGGAGAAGTGTCAAATGACTGGTAAACACAGTTTGTTCCCTCTTTCCACCCCATTGTTCCAAGGATAGGGACGAGCACTTCAACAGGACTCCCAGGTCCTTCATGATCTGCCTCATTGCCTTCCTCTGCAGGTTCCCTCTCACCTTCACATCCTCTCTCCCTCCCTACTGCAGCCAAAGTAAAGCCCTTATAGTCTCCCTTATGCTGTCCAGAACTTGGTGGATGTCAATCCCCCTTCTAGAACATTCTTTGCCTGGCTACTCCCATAGTCCTCATTTCCAGGAAGCCTTCCCTGACATCCACCTTGTCAGCTGGGGCAGGTCCTCCTGACCATGGGCTCTTTGTCCATTATAGCACTCTGTGCTCCCAGGCATCATGTAAACTCTGTAAGGGCTTGGGGCCAGGTATATTTTGTTTCCTACACCTGGCATGGTGACTGGCACAGAGTTGGTGCTTGTCTTAGTTTGTCAGGTTTGTTATGACAAACATTACCTGCTGGTTGGCTTAAACAACAGGAATTTATTGACTCATAGTTTGGAGGCTAGAAGTCCAAAATCAAGGTATCTGCAGGCCATGCTTTCTCCCAGATTCTGGAGCATTCTGGTGCTGGCTTGCCAACAATCCTTGGGGTTACTTGGCTTGTAGAGGCATCTCTGCCTCTGTCACATGGCGATCTCGCTCTCCTTCTCTAGCATATACTTCTGTGTCCAATTTCCTTTGCTTATAAGGACTTCAGCCGTATTAGATGAAGGCCCACCCTCATTCAGTTTGGACACACCCTAACTGAAAACATCCCCCAAGGTCCTATTACAAATGGGTTCACACCACATCCCGGCTCACCTTAACTAATAACATCTTCAAAGATCCTATTTACAAACGTGGGGTTCACACTCTCAGGACCGGAGGTTAGGAATCGGACTCACTCCACTTAACAGGAGATTTGGTTACTTGTGAACTGGTCAGAGGAGACAGGACAGGTTAAGGTAACCCTCTGCTCTTCACAGTCATTCTGTTCCTGGTTCCTGCAGAAACAAACATTCCCACAAATGCACTCAGGCTGCCTCCAGACCTAATACTTCACTGCTCTCTTGATGCCATGGTAAGAAAACGTTTGCCCACAGAGCCCACATAAATTGGGCTCCCTAGCAATTTGTGCTGCTTGACTGTTTTGTGAGGTTGAGCCACCAGAGCCGAGTGAGCTGCCCCTGGGTGCCAGGAACTGAGCTAGTCCAATCCACGCTTAGCACCCTGCCCATGTCCCTTGGCAATCGCCTCTACGTTCTGAAGGTTGCTTACTGCAAGTGCCTGTGACTCTGGCTATAGGAGCACACACAGCCTGTGAGGAGAGCAAGCCAGAAATGCTAGACAGTTCATGCCCCCAGAAACAGCCCTCAACCAACAACAAATGAGGAGTCGGTGGATAAATACCCCAGCTTCTCCTTCCCCAGTGGGGCAACTCTGGGGCATGTTCTATACTGCCTCCCAGAGTTCTCCAGAGAGGTTGGCCACTTGCTTGACAACACACTCCTTATTAGCTTCCTGCTCTTCCCTGTTTCCCCTCCTCACTTCCCTATTGGTGTTCCCCGGGACTACCTCCCAATTGAATACTTGCTCTGGAATGTTTTAGGGCCTGCTTCTGGTGAAACCCAAGCTAAGACATTAGGCCTTGGGCATAAAGAGACCATTAAGGGAGCGGATGTAGCTCAAGTGGTTGAGCACCTGCTTCCCATGTATGAAGTCCTAGGTTCAATCCCTGGTACAGCCTAACAAAAACAAAAAACAAAAAACATTAAGACAGCCCCTGCCTCCAAGATGTTCAAAATCTACAGGATGAGTGTGACAAAGCAAGTCCATGATTATGAAAGTGTGGAAAATGCTATAATAAAGGCATGCATAGGGAATTATGGAATATAGAGAAGACTCACAGAAGACTCATGGCGAGGAAGAGAGATGGGTGGTAGGTGGGTGGTGTGGAGCAATCAGAGAGGGCTTCCAGGAGTTGGCAAGGTTCTAGGTGCATAATGCAGGTGGGTTCATTGTTTGCTTCAGTAATAAGTATCATGCTATAAATTAGTTTAATATTTACATCTACATAGAATAAATGATCCATAAAATGACTCTGTGTGTCAATACACTTACAGAGATACTATAAAATGAAATTTTCATTGTCAGGCTTTTAGATCCCTTAATGGTTTGTATTCTGAGAAAATACTACAATATATGTGTGCTGGGTTTATATCTGGGTTCCTGTACATGCACACCTCCCCACACTCAATCTGGCCTGTGGTCACTGATAGCTGAAAGCCCTTTGTAGGTGGCCCTTTCCCAGTGCATTGTCATTATTTGTTTATATATTGCTCCCCAAGCTTCACCATATGTTGTGCTCCCATTGTTTTCCTTTGCTGGCATAAAAACAATTTTTTTATTGTATGCTTTATCTGTGCCGACTTTTTCAAGATGTGCCACTAGACTCTAAGCTCAACAAGGGCAGGAAGCATTCTGTTTTGTTCACTATTGAATATCCAGTACAGCTCAGTGCCTGGCATTTAATGGGTGCCAGGAGTGTTGAATGAATGAATGGATTGTTGAATGATTAAATGACTAAAAGTACTGTGGAGAAAGGCCAGGTCTTATGAATCATTGTATTACTGTTTCACAGACATAGCCTGGCATTCGGTATACATTTAATTGAAGTTTATCAACTAAATTTTAAATAAAATAAAAACCCTATGCTACAGAACATCCCATGTTAGTGACAGAAGGGAATTGGGAGCAGAATGTTTAGCACCCTTCAGATTTTTTTACTTTTCATACTTGCCACTTTTCCTCACATAGAATATTATTTCCATAATTATAGTGGTCATCACAGAGCTTCTAAGTCAGTCACCCTTTCTACTTCTTTGGCTGTCTCGGGGCAGATTCCAGAAGCACGTTTAGTCTCATCATCAGAGTCTCAGAAGAGGGTTGGGACTAGAAGCCAAGTTGATGTTGAGTAAAGCAACCACTGCCAATGTAATTACGCAAATGAGAACCTGGCTAGACTGCCAAGGGTGAGCCTCTTGATTCCTCTCACAAGTCCATTTTTGACAGGTGGTCAGGTTACTTTCAAAAAGGAGATAATCTTTCTTCACAGAGTGAGCTGCTAAATATCCAAAAGAGAAGCCACACAAGGCAAGTTCCCAGAACTCTCAGAAGCAGCACACGCTGCAGCCACCCCAACTCTAAATCAGGTCCTCTCCTGGCAGACTCCCATGATAGGAGAACCTTTCTGAGATGTTTTGATCTGCCTTAAGAATATCTGTGCTGCTTTAAGATCACAAACCTTGGGCATGAGCTAGAAGCTCACTTATTCCAAGCCCTACCTTCCAGCTGATCCTTAAGTAAACTCTCTAGGAAGAGTCGTAGCTTTTGACATTTGATTTTAAGCCTACCTTGATAGTGAAATAATAATGACAACACCAATAATAACAATAATCACTATTTATTGAGGAAGATGTGCATTATCTCATTTAATCTACAAAGCATCCCCGTGAGGTAGGTACTACTATTATTCCCATTTTACAGGTCAGGAAACTGAAGATTAAAGAGATTAAGTATCCATATGGCTAGTAAGTGGTGGAACCAGGATTTAAAACCTGACACTTGTTTCCAGAGCCCCCTGCTTCTGGGGCCACAAACAGGCAAAATTCTGTGGCAGATTAGAAAACCATACTCTTTTGCAATTTGAGTCTCCAAAGGACCTAGATTCATTCAGGTGCCTCCTTGCCAACAGATTAGGTGTAGAAATGAAAGATGCAACACTGCAAAGGTGGATGAGCAAGTAAAATCCTAACTGCTTATATTGCTTGTAAGCAAACCATTAATACATTTTATAACCAGATGGTGGATAAATGCACCATCCTGGAAGAACAGAAACTGGAAGTGAGGTCTCTTGACCCCCTTACAGCAGGTCCTCTTGGGCTCCAAGTGGCAAAACCAATAGCCTCTAGTTTTTTCTTATATTAGCCACGTTAGGCTACATTGCTACATTGTGCTGTAACAACAACAACAAACCCAAATCTCAGTGGCATGAAACAATGAAGATTCATTTCTTATTCATGCTGCCCATCTTTCATATGTCTTCTGTTCCTGACTGTCTCACTCAAATGCAGGCTGATGGAGCCTCCCTCACCTGGAAAGCTGATGGCCATTAGGTGTAGGGGAAGGGAAATTAGCAAATCACTCACTGGCTTTTAAAAGCTCCTATCTTCAAGCATCACTTTTCACTTTTGCTCACAATTCATTTATTATTATTTTTATTTTTATTTTTACCGGGAGGTCCTGGGGATCAAGCCCAGGTCCCTCCATATGGGAGATGGACGCCCAACAATTTGAGCCACATCCACCCCCGACAATTCATTTTTTAAAGTAAATCACATGGTTCCAGTTAACTTTAAGGCAATGGAAAATTTGCCTAGTGCCTTAGTTTGCCAGGGCTGCTACGATAAACACCGCACAGTGGGCTGGCTTAAACAGGAGTTTATTGCCTCATGGTTTTGAAGGCTCAGAAGTCCAACATCAGAGTATTGGCAGGCTGGCTTTCTCCCAGAGTCTGTAGGGTTCTGGCAATCTTCCATCACATGGAGCTCTCTCTTTCCTTGTGTCTGACTCTCTGATTTCTGCTGACTTCTGGCTTCCTCTGACTGGCCACATCCACATTTCCTTTGCTTATGAGGACTCCAATCATATGGATTAAGGCCCACCCTGTTCAATATGGCCTTATCTAAATAATATCTTTGAAGATCCCGTTCTCAAATGGGTTCACATCCACATTCTGACTCACCTTGACATAGTCAAAGATTCTATTTACAAATGGTTCCCCCTCACAGGAACAGGGTTAAGACTGAGCGTGTCTTTTGTGGAGCATGTAATTCAATCCCCAACACCTAGAGTGAAGAGAAATTGAAATATTGGTAAACAGCATTAATGACTTCCACATCAAATCCTCACTCAAATGCAAATAAGCATAATGAATAACAAACAAAATTATGAAGTTAATGAAATAAATCATGATTATTTCAAGCAGGCAATTACATAATCCACCAAAAGATTTACTTTGGCCCTTGTCTGTCTACTTGTCAGTCTCTCTCACATGAGCAGGGAGTGGTCTTATTTGTCTTTGGTTACTTGGTGCCTGGCACAGTGTTAGGAGGCTGGTAGCTTTCAGTGTTTGTCGAATGAATGAATGGGTGAATGAAAGAGTCCAATCACTGACCAGCTCCTGAGTGCATGACATTTTTTCCGTCTTCCCCTCCCCACTGGTGAAGCTCTCTCTTACACTTTCTCCAGTTGTAAGGCCCACTCATCCTTCAAGATTGAACTAGCACATTGCTGTCTTGAGAAAACGCTTTCTGATCTATACACCCTCCTATATTCTCCCAAGCCTGAACTAGTCACTTCCTCTTCTCTTCTCCTAAAACAATTGATACTGCCCTCTGTAAGTGTGCTTATCACATATAATTATAATTTTTTACACACTAGACCAAATCTTGCACTGGTCAGCGAATCCTTACAGAGAGGAACCAGTAGGTGTGAGGTTCCTAGCACCAGCCATGGGGCCTAACACATGGTAGGTGCTCAAAATGTGTTTGTCAAATAAGTAGAGTAAGGCATCTTCTAGATCATATCCCTTATTGACATGTTAGTCTCCTGCTATGTGTGTGCATGTGGTAACTCTTATATCTAACATGCAATTTACCCATAAGACTGGGACTGTCCATGACAGCAAAAGGATCAGCACAGCTGCCATGTTTGCCATTAAAACAGTCAAACTCATCACATGGCAGCTGGTTTTGTTGGTTGTTGTCCATCTTTGATTTGTTCTCAGCTAAGATGCCCCTCTGGCACCTGCAGGCTTGCTGTGGTCTGTTCAGAATCTGAGCAATCCTCCAGGATGACAGGGAACATCCCTGTTCACCACCATATCCCCGGGCCCAGCACAAGACATGGCCCATAGTTAGTGCTTAAGATTTGTTGAATGATTGAATTAATCCACCAAGATCCTAGATAGACATGTCTCAGGGCATCATTTAAAGAGATTCTAGGACTTTGAAGAGGAAAAGAGAATGGTGTCATAGAAGCCTCAACTTAGAAGACACCCACATCACATACACTTGGCCCCCATCCAATCTGCCTGATTGCAAAATGTTTGAGGAGATTTGACTATTTTTCTGACTTATGAAGATCTCAGGGAATGGACAGTCCATAATATTTTGGCCTGTAGTAATATCACTGGTGCAAGCATGGGCTTTGCGGTGAGAGAGACCTGGGTTTGAATCCCTCTCTTATTAGCTGTGTGATCATGAGTAAGACACTTCAACTTGCGGAGCCTCAATTTCCTCATTTGAAGAGTGAGCAATAAGGATGCCGACTTCATCATTGTGTAGGAATTAAATAAGATCGTGTAAACTCACAGTAAGTACTCTGTCAAAAAGCTACTCTTATTAGTTAATTACTCTACCTTTGGGTAAGGCTGGTATAAAGTATGCATTCCTTTATTCACTTGTTCATCCAAAAACTATTTATTGAGGGTCTGTCTGTCCCAGAAAAATATATTCTAGGGAACCATATTTGTTTTTTAAAATAGCAAAGTCCAGAAGCCTCTTTAGTCAGTGTAGCCTGGCGACTCAAAACATCCCTGCAGTACTTCCCAACATCTTGCCTAAGCTCCTCCTAATACATGGAAAAGGCCTTCCTCTATGGCAACCATGTGAATCTTCCCCCATCCCTTGGCACCAGCTTTCCTCTCTGTGCCCCCCCTCCCCAGTTACTCCATCCACATTCATCCATCTTCTCACTCACTCATTCATTCATCAATTTTTTCTGAGAGCCTACAATATACCAGACACTGTGTTAGGTGCTGGGAATACACAGTCAATAAGACTGGGCCTGCCCTCAAGGGGCGCACAGACTTGTGAGTGCCAGAGATAAATGGACCATTACAATGTAGGATAATGAAGGCTGTGAGGAGGGTGGGTGGAGGGTGCAATGGGCATACAGAAGCGGGTCATCTAACTAATCGAGGTCCAGGCAGGGAAGGAGGAGGGAGTACTGTCACAGAGGGCTTCTCTAAGGAGGTGAGTTGAAGCAACCTGATTCTTGCTTGATGGATGAGAATAGGTTCGGCCAGAAACGTAGGAGGTGGAGAAAAGGTGTGATGGGTAGAGGGAAGGGCAGGAACGAAGACCTCAGGATGGCAAATGTGTTATTTTCAGTTGACTGATGAAATATCTGATATTCAACTCTTTTTGACCTACAAAAATGGCAATTTCTTATGGTATGCCCTAAGAGTTCAGTCTCACTGAAATGTATGCATGTATAGTGTGTGTGTAATGCATATATTTGTGAATGTACACAAACGGCCACAAGTGTGGGCAGTGGGGGGGGGAGGAGGCCATTAAGGCAGGCAGCGTATTTATCCTAAAGGCAGTGGGAGCCACTAAAGGCTTTTTAAAAATATATATTTATTTTTCTTTTGGTTCTTTGATCCTCATAATAGAATTTTAGAAAGTCAGTAAATGTCATTTTCCAAAATATTAATTAAAAAGGAAATGGAATAAAATTAAAGAAAGGAATCTTGCTTATTCCTAAAAAGGAAGAGAGCAGAAATATCTAACTTCAAATCCAAAATTAAAAAAAAAACAACAAATTGATGATCTTTTTTTTTTTTTTTTTTTCAGTTAGGTCAGTAATTTATTAAGGAATAGTGAGAAGAGAAATGGGAGAAAATAACAGATCATGGGTCCCTGGTAGAGAATAAGGGGCTGAAGAGTGATAAAGAGGTCCGATTTACAGACTACAGTTTCCCATTATGGTTTATAAATGCCCAGGTTTTACTTGTGTGTTGTTCCAGGCGGGGGGTGAAGAAGGCCAGAATGGTGGTGGTGAAGGTGGGGAGAGGCAAGAGCAGGGGTCAAAAGGCAAGAGAGTGATCACTTTTATTACTGCTCTAAGGCATCAAACTCTAGATACAGTGATGTCATTTTAAAATTTTTTTTTAGGTAGGGGCCCGGGATTGAACCCAGGATCCTGAATGTGAGAAGCCGGAGCTCAATCACTGAGCCACATTGGCTCTCTTGCGTTAGTTTTTTCATTTGTTAGCTTGTTGGTTTTTGTTTGTTTTGTTTTGTTTTTAGGAGGCACTGAGGACCAAACCTGGGACCTTCCTTATAGGAAGGAGGTGCTCAACTGTCTGAGTGAGCCATGTCCATTTCCAGGATGTCATCTTAATACCCAGAGTTAGCTCTATTGTACCTTTGAGTTGAGGTGAGCACCATTCAGTAAGCTTCAGTGGTAGTGGGCTTTACATACAGGCACAAGAAACACTGACTGACATTGACGCCATTGAGTGATTATATGAAAGTAGTCACAACAAACTTTCTAACGGATAGTCTCAAAGAATAATTCAAAGAATCATGGGATGTGTGAGGCCCCGGGTTCGCTTTCCGGGGCCTCCTTGTGAGGGCAGGCCGGCCCGCGCGGCGCGAGGGGCTGATACGGCGGGACCTCACAGCAAGGGGGAGATGAGCGGACGCAGAGAGGACACGCAGCGAATGGACACGGCAAGCACAGGCAGCAAAGGGGGGATAAATAAATAAATAAATAAATCTTAAAAAAAAAAAAAGTTGATTAATTAACCTTTAAAAAAAAAAAAAAAAAAAGAATCATGGGAAATTAGCTATTGTTCCAGAGTTCTTTCATTGGATGTTCAGGAGAGCCTACTTTTTAACAGCTGTATCTATTGTAGCAGTTTGATATAGTTATGAATTCCGAAAATAGATATTGGATTATGTTTGTAAATTGTCTGTCTGAAGTTTCACATTTACTTAATTAAATTATGATTAGGGCTTTGATTGGACCACATCAGTAGGACGTTGAGTCTCTGCCCTCTTGGTGGGTGGGGACTCAAAGATAAAACTACTCAGCAGAAGAGAGGAGGTAGTTGAGTTTTTTGATGTTGGAGTTCTGATGCTGAGTTCTAATGCTGGAGCCGGGGGAAGTAAGCACATAGAGAAGCTTGGTTGTGAGGAAGGAGAGAAGGCCCTGGGAAGAGACGAGCAGTTCACCTGATAGTCTAAAGCTGGCCTTGTGGAGAGAAGCAAGCCTATGTTGGCAGCCATCTTGCTCCAACACGTGGCAACAGATTTTGGTGAGGGAAGTAATTTATGCTTTATGGCCTGGTAACTGTGGGCTTCTACCCCAAATAATACCCTATACAAAAGCCAACAGATTTCTGGTATTTTGCATCAGTACTCCTTTGGCTGACTAATACATATACCAAAAGACTTTTTTTCATTTAAAAATTTTATTGAAGTATATCATGCATACATGAACATGCATAAACAATAAATATATAGTAAAAGTTGTGAACTTACAAAACAAATATGTATAGCATACAGGACTCCCATATATCACCCCATCACCTATACCTTGCATTGTTGTGGAACATTTGTCACAGATGAAAGAGCATCATCAAAATATTACTACTAAATGTAAGATATGTAAGTCCATATCTTACATTTGGTGTACTTTTCCCCAAACCCACCCTATTATTGACAAAAGTGTCAAAAATATGGTGATACATGGGAAAATTACAACTAATGTAATTCTGTATGATATTAACAGTAATATCGTAATATTCTTGCAAAATGGCAAAGAAGATACTATATCAATTCTAAGGGTCAACAATACGCGGGTATAAGAGGGTATGGGATTTTTCCTTTTGGAGTAACAGAAACGTTCTAAAATTGAGGTGATGACAGTGCAACTCTGTAATGAAAATGAGAGCCATTGAGTGTACACTTTGAATGGATTGTACAAAAGTGTACAACAGTGAATCCTGTGGTGGAAGATGGTCTGTGGTTACCAAATATGAGAACATTTTCATATGAACTATAACAAATATATAATACTAACACAGGGTGATTAAGCTGCAAAGCTTTTGAGCAGGAGAGTGACCTGGGAATCTCTAAACTTGGGGTAGATGATTCTGGCTTCAGTGCAGAGAAATCCCTCATGCCCTCGCCACCTCACCATGCCCCTGAGGGGGGTTAGTTTCTGTAGGCTGAACCGCTCCAGGCTGCCAGTATGACCTCTACCTTCATGCCCACGGAGGCTCACTGTCCCTGACCCCTGTCCCTCCACCTCCCTGGTCCCCAAGTGAGACAAAAGGACCCTGCATCCAACCAGTGAATTGTCTCTGAATTGTCCACATAAATGGACCAGTCTCTACCGCTGAGGGCCTAAAGGAAATTCTCATTTGGAGTTCCTAAGCAGAGGAAAATATGCATACCTTGGAATTTTGTTTGTACTGAGAATCTCATCCTCAGATGACACTTTCTTTGTGAAAGGGTTGATGCAATGCTTCACAGATGTTGGCAGAATGTATGCTCTGAGTCTCTGTTGGAAAGAGTAGAAGGGGGAAATGAATTTTATTCCCTTCATAAGATCCAATTGCAATGCCCCTCACCCATAAAACTACTTCTACTGACTGAATTAACCACTTTCTCTTTTGTGCCCCCCACAGCACCGAGTAGCTGCCTCTTTTATGCTCTGTATTGTAATTACTTGTTTACAAGAATGCACCCCCTTTTTAACTTTGAACTTTTTGAGGGCAAGACCTGGGTCTTTCCTCTTTGCATCTGGCAGGGAATCGGTGCCCAATTCCTTATCAAAGGAATGCAGGTGTGGCTGTGGAGATGGTGTGCCCTTACCTTTGTCTAGAAAGCGTAATGTACAGAACAAATTCCTAGTGTAGTATAAGCTCAATAAATACTGGTGGGATGGAATGAAATCATGATGAAATGTGTAAAGCATGTGTGCAGGTAGACGTGTCCTATGTGGGAAGCAGGAGTCAGGAAAGGCGGTGGGGCAGCCATGGCAAAGGCTTTCCAGATCTGCCTGTGCAAACCCGCTCTAATTACCTCGCCTCCACCAGCAGGCCCTTGGCAGAGGTAGCGCGCGTTTGGTCTGCGCAGTCCTGGCAGCCGCAGTGTGGAGGGTGAACCCGATGGCCTCTTCAGTCTATTTAGCAGGCTCTGAAATGTGTAAGTACATTATCTGCAAGGCTGGTAAAGAGCGCTTGGGGAGGATTTGTGGGTCTGTGGGAAGGACAAAGAAAAATGTTTTCTAATAAATTATTCACCATCTCACAATCCCTTTTGGGCAGATTGTTGCTCCGTTTGCCCCGCGCTACTCGGCGCCTCTTCCCCCCCGCATCCGGATGCTCAGTTTCTCACCTCCAGAGAGCAGCAGAGATCTCGGGCAGGCTGCTGCGGCTAATGGTGGCAATTAATAACTTGTCATAATCGCGAGGATGAAAGGGAAGGCGCCCCATCAGCAGGCGGGTCATGGCGCTGCTCGGAAGCAAATGAGGTGCAGGTGTGGCCTCCGCGAAGCCCTGCTCCAGACACCCGGCGCGCCGCGGTGCCAAGCCCAGACCCTGCTCGCCCGCGGCCGGGACCGCTGCCTGCGCTGCCCAGCTCCAGGGGCGCGCACCGTCCCCGGCCCGGCCCCGCCCGACTCCCCCCACCCCCACATTGTTCACCGGGCTGGAGAGAAATCCCCGGAACGTACCAATAAATCAGACCTCACGGCACAGAAGCTTCCAAACACTTAATTGCCCTCTGGGAACATGGTTAACTCTGACAGGCCCCCACCCCCACCCCCACACTTGGTAAGAATTGCACACTTC
>JAQZBX010001539.1:0-81697 GCA_029593785.1 Cabassous unicinctus
TAATGCAGTTAATGGGGCTGACACTACAACATAATATGAAGTTGGAAGAAAAACCGCAAAGTGATGGAGGGGTGTGTGCAATAAGAAGAAATAAGTTCAAAGCCAAGCTCTTGAGACTTCCAGCATGCGTGTGTGTGTGCTCCATCAATCAATGACCCCATAACCCTACACAGTCCTTTTCAAGATATCCCCCACTCTAGTCCTGTCACAAATGGATCCCTTATCACTTGCACAATCTGTTAGAAATTCTCTGTACCTCAACCAAACCCTTCCCACACAGCTAACTGCCTGGCATTCGTTTTATCTACATCTAAAGAAGACACATGTAGATGAGTCAAACGTGCCAGAATTTTAATGTGTGGTGTGAACGGAGTGTGGGCGTTTGCAAAGCTGAGTCTTTTCTCACTCCCCATGCTGGGCAGCCTTTCGGGGGTGATGGGCAATTTGTCCACTTAGCCTTAATGCTTATGCTAGTCAAAAGGGCACCTCCCTGCGTACGCTATGTCAATTTTCCCAAGTGGAGGAAATGAATTGCACGGGAATTAGGTCCAGACCAGAAAGCATCTGTCATTGGGCTCTCTTGCTAGGTTGAGTCATCAAAGAGAACATGAAGGTTGAAAATGAGCGCTGGCTCAATATTTGGGGTCAAGGGTCCCCCTCACGACTAAATGCAGAGGGCTTTGTGGGGTGAGAAAAATAGTGATTATATGAATGCTGTGTGGGTCCTAACCACATCAAGTGGGGAGCCCATCTTTAGTTTCCTGGGATCCTCTGAGTAAGGCCAATATGGGGAGCAAGAGCAGCTCTCTCAAGCTCTCCTGAAGTGTTCGACCTTCCCCCAGGCAGGGAATTCCGTCTTGCTGCTGTGCTTCTTGCTTTCCTTCTTTCTTATCTCTAGCCTGATCCAAGAAGCTGAGAAGGTCAAAGATCTTTCAAATGACTTCTCTGATGAAGCCTTAACCAAAATTACGTACATCCTGTTTGGGTGCTAAATGTGGATGCATAGGTGCATGGATGTATCACCAGGGTAAGTGGTAGATGCCAAAGTTGTGGTTTCAGAGAAGTACATCTCCAGACGCCCATTCAAAGAGACCTCTTGACCAGAATCTGAGGTGGAGGTTCAGGGGATTCTGCACCTTTGTGCTACTTCTCTCCAGGGCCAAGTTCTGCTGCTCTAGTCTTTTGAAAGAACCCATAGGTAGGGATATTTGCAGGCAACTGAGCTCTGACAGAACCCAGGGTAGAGGGGCCTGAGGAGATTTTATTTGAGCAGGAGAAACTGAGAGACATAAAAATTCCTGGCAAGAGCATATATCTCTCTTAGCGTAGAAAACAGCCTTCCTCAAGTCTATGATAAGTTAAGAAGCATGGGTGAAAAGTCCTATTGAATCTTTTATTCCACATCTTTATTACAATTCATCTCTGAAGTCAGTACCCCAGTAAGTTCCACTTGAAACCAGCATCAAAGCATTTGCATACAAAAGGAAAGTTCTGAAGCTGGGTGTGTACCTACTACTACTTGGAAATAATTTAACTAAAACAGAATAAAGTCCCATTAGATTCATAACTTTCACTTAAGAAATCTTTGTGGAATGTTGTTATTATCTTAAATATATATATATGCATATTTTCCAATAATTTTCTTAACACTTTATTTTGTTGAACTTTGGCTAAAGTGTTTTTTTTATTTTTTATTTTTTTAAATTTATTTGATTGATTGATTGCTTATCTCTCAATTCAACTGCATTGGTCTATATGTCCATCTTTGTGCCAGGACCATACAGTTTTGATTACTGTAACTTTTTTTTTTAATTTTTATTTTTTTAAAGATACTTAGATTACATAAGTGTTGCATAAAAAATATAGGGGATTCCCATATGCCCTGATCCCCATATCTCCCACACTTTCTCACATTAACAACATCCTTCATTAGTGTGGTACATTCATTGCAATTGATGAACACATTTTGGAGCATTTGTCACTAAGTGTGGATTAAAGTTTATATTGTAATTTATACTCTCCCACCTAATTCTGTAGGTTATGGCAAGATATATAATGGTCTGCATCTGTCATTGCAATGTCATTCAGGACAATTCCCAAGTCCCGAAAATGCCCCTGTATTATACCTGTTTTTCCCTCTCCCTGCCCTTGTAACCTCCAGTGGCCACTGACTCCACGTCATGATATAATTTTTTCCATTGCTAGAATCACAATAAGTCTATAGTAAAACACCAGTAAGTCTACTTTAGTCCACAGTTCATTCCCCAGTCCTGAGGATTCTGGGATGGTGATGCCCACTCCACCTCTACTTGAGAGGGGGCTGTGATCCCATAGGGCTGATGGATGGGACTCTCTTGCTTGCAGTTGTAGACTCTCTCAGATCCTTGGTGTGGTAGTTATCCATCATCACCTCCTTGTTAGTTGTCCTGGGTGAGACCAATGAACTGGAGAGTAGGTGTTGCAACTCCAATGAAATTCAAGGCCAAGCTGGCACATGGATTTAAGTCTCTTGGACGTACACCTACAATGTACACCTACCAAATCTAGTACTAACTATAGGTTCAAATAGAAGGACAGAAGAGCCATGTGTAGGGAAACCACAACTGAGTCCAACTCTGTCACAATGGAGAACATAAATTCCAAAGTAGGGCCCACTGGCAGGGCACCAAACTCCTGAGTTATCTGCCCTGCCTATAGTGTCTGGATGTCTCCAGAGCACTCAGGGAACCCCCCAGGTAGATATAAGAGAATAAACATCTCACATTAGCTGTATTACTTAAGTATTATGATATCGAAGTTCTAGTTTTTTTTGTTTTTGAAAGAAGGGACAAATTAGCTAACTTTGGAATTAATTATTAAATACCTTTAAGAGTTTATGAATCATTTATACACCAATTGACAGATATGGAGTTTTCCAAACTCATCTATGCTTTTGAATTAAAATTTACTTTTCTGTCACCATTGTAAAAAAGTGCGGTAATATGGTTTATATTACATTTTGTCTATATATAGATGTACACAGATCTTTGGCTGCATGACAGCTCTATTGTATAAATGTTATTACCTTCAAGGAAATTTTATGATGAATATAGTAAAAGAAATTTAGAGTTTAACTTTCATATACATCAAGTTTCTATGAAACTAACATGTTTGATGAATTTCCACATTGTGATGAATTTAACAAGAAACACATTTCCAATAAATATGCTAATCATAATATTCACTATATTTCATTGGAATAATAATAAACAATAACTTTTTAAATATCCATGGCTCGTAAGTTAATCAACTATCTCTCTTTACATTGATTCTAAGTCTAAATACTAACATAAATTGAGTGATAAATAATTATTGCATTTTTTTTATGGCATGGGTGTGCATGTATATATGTATTGGTATAATGTAATGTTAGTGGAATTTATGAACTTTTGGTTATTTTTCTGAAACAGATTGTATACTAAATGAATGAATATGTGGACACTTGTTTTATATATACTTGGGGTCCATCACAATTTTCCCATAATTCTTCCAGAGAAATGGAGAAAATATCTCTTTTTATTTTATTATAACTCTTCTGAATACGTTGCCATTACTATGTATTTGATAAGTATAAACTATTTGCTGAGGGCTCATTATACTAAGAATTTTACATGTATTATAATTTTTTTAAAAAAAATCCCATTAGAATAGTGCTTACATAAAATTTTTCATATATACAGGCTGTAAAAGTGGATTGTGGAGAGGGAGGATATTTAGGCTAGGAAAAGCATTTGAAGACATTTGCAGACAAGTGTGGTTCTCTCAGAGCGATTAAACCTCTGAGCCTCAATTTTCTCACCTGTGAAGTTGGATCATATTGCTATTCTTTCTATCTAACTAAAGGAATTAATTGTGAGACTCAAATAAGGCAATGAAATAGAGTATCTATAGCTATCTAAATGCCCTATGGTACCAGTATCATCACTATTAACGTGAGGTTCATATAACATGGTAGAGCCTGCCGTTAATTTCCTGCCTTTTTCCCTTAAAGATCATGGAGTTATAAGGAAACTTACAAATAGGCTGTGCACATCATTCTCCCTTCCGTTTCACATGAGGAAAGTGTGCTCATGTCATGTCTAAGGATATGTTAATTACCTTAAGTAATTGTTAAGGGAGGCTGATATGGGGGATAAGAGCTTTAAATTGTAGATTTCAAATTGTGATGGTTATAAATTGCAACTTCACTATTTCAATAGGTAGTGTCCTTGCACAAGTTATTTATCTCCCTAAGACTCAATGTACTCATTTGTAAAAAAGAGATTATCGGAATAACACTAACCTCATCAGAGTTGTGGTAAAGTTGAAATCAGGTAATGTACATGACATGCACACATTAGTCCATATTAACACAGCCTAAGGGCTTGATAAGTATTGTTAGTGTTAAATGTTACTAAATGTTAAATGCATCTATTGTTGTTAGTCATTGTTAGTATTATAATTAATTACAGAGCCGGAATAAGCATCTAAGTCTCCTGACATTCAATGTTTTCCGCAAGAAGAAAGTGTTCGTATCTAGCATAGCCAATTAAAGGCAAGAATTATTTCTTTCTCAATGATACATGTTATTAAATTTTCCAGCTGTTGCATCTAAGCAGTAAAGTTGAGTGCAAGGGAAAACCAATTACTGAAAATACCCATCCATAGGCCTGTAGGTAGACTGCCACCCAGGGTATAAAACTCAGTTGGTTCTAGCTGAGCTTTGTTGCTAGGGAACCTGTATTTCCTGAAAACCAAGGGCAATCGAAATTTTGGTTTGAAGGCAGAGGTAAAACTTCCTAGTGCAAAAAGCACCACTGGGTTCACTTTCTTCTGCAGTTGGCTTGGCCATGAAGGGGAGATTTTCTCATACAGTATTTGCTTTCTTTCTGCACTATTTCTTATTATTTGAAATTGCTACTTTACTTTCCTAAAAGAACAAAAATCCAGAACATGAGTGCCTAATCAGAACTGTTAGGGATGCTCAATGTACAAGGACCAAACTCTCTGGGTCTGAATGTTTGCTCCATATCCAAGCTCTTGGAATAAGTAGAAAAAATTAATGGATTAGCCTTGACAGATGACTGATGTTCTCAGCAGGTATGGGACCCGAGCCAGAAATCAGTCTTTGCACAGACAGCAGCCATGTCTGGGGGTGCTGGACGGAGCTGATAATAGGACCGGAAACCCATCACAGACACCCACCCCCTTACCTCTGGGCCTCATCAAAATTACCTGCCAAAGAGACCCTGCTCCAGACCAGCACCTTGTCAGCCGATTTTTTAATAGGAAACAGCTGCTCCTGTCGGGAGGCAGAGGTGGGAGGGGGAAAAGGGTCATTCATAACTTTTCTGGCTTTGCAGCACTGTGCGGTGCAACCTCAGGGCCATAAGAATGGAAGATTCTGAGAATCCCGTGGGAATAAAATTGGCCTCCTCTAAAAAGATCTGATTGGAAATCAAGGCTACTGAATTTAAATCACAGGTGATTGCTGATCCTTTGCAATAGATTTAGAGTAGGGTCCAGATATTGCTTGGTGGCATACTAGGGATGGCAGAAGTTACCTAGTACAGGGCTTTGATCAGGCAAATTTGAATAGGGGTCTCTGCTGTGATCGTGCTCTCTCTTTTTTTTTTTTTTTTTTTTTTTTTGCATCACTATAACCTAGTTCCTAGAACAATATGTGTCACATGGCATCTGTTCAATAAATACATTAGGAATAAGTGATTAATGAATTCCATGACCCTCGTTTTCTAAGGTTAGACAGAGAAGATTCTTAAGTTGGACAGATGAAGGTTTGGCTCAATGTTCTGTTCATTAATTATCTCTGTTATTTCAGGAAAGTTCCTTAATATAGCCAAACCTTAATTCATTTATCCATAAAATGGGGTTTTAGCATCTATGTTATATGATTTTGGTGATTATTATATTAAATATGATTGTGTTCTTAAGTGCCTGGCTTAAAGTAGAGGCTCAATAAATGATAAAAGTTATCAGGAGCAGTGTGGTCATTAGAGCGTACAATAATTATTAATGTCACAAATAGTGTCCAGACTTAATATTTTCCTATTAAGCAATAATACCATTAACCCTGAAAAATGCTTATAACAAAAAGAATCTGTTTACTTACTAATGGTAGCATGTAGAGAAAGCCCTATTATGTTTCATTTCCATCACAGTCATTAGCATTAAGTAACATTAAGGCATGCTGATCAAATTTGTAAGAGACATGAGACAGAGAGTGATTGTAAATTTGGATAATAGACTATGTAACAAAAATTAATCTGGGAGGAAAGAGCAAATATAGAGAAAAGAAACGGAGTCTTACTTCAGATCTTACCAATAAACAACCGAACAAAAACTCAATGTAGGTGAATTACAGATTACAGATCAAAATGTTAAGGACGGAACAACCAGCAAAATGGCGGCAGAGTAAAGAGCTCCCAGAATCAGCTCCTGCTACGGGGCAGTTGGTGATCTCCCAGAACTATCTAAAGCACTTGTTTGGGGCCCCAGGAGACCGGAAGTGCATCCTGCAACAACCTTGAAAGAATGGAAGGAGAAGACTGCCCATGTGCAGAGAAGATTCGTAAGTAGAGCACTTCACACCATGGAGGCCGGTGCCCATCCTCCACTGGAGGCACAAGCTGCCTCAGGAGCTGTTCCGGGGCTGGAATTGGAAGCTCCACTTCCCAAAATGGGGGAGGAAGAGACGGTTGGGCACCAACTTCAGCTACTGATTAGTAAATTCGGCGGACTGAAGCATAATCCTAAGAACAGCTAAAGTTTGAACCTGTCCAAGTCAGAAAGACTCTGGTGGCCGCCATCTTAACTCCGCACCTGACATGAGGGGAAGTGGGGCTGACTGAAAATCACAGTGCTGGTAGGGACCGGCTTCTTTCCATCCAGATCAGATTGCCGCTCTAGCCTAAGCCCCAGGCCTATCTTGGGCAGGGAGGAAGCTGGGGGGAGCTGCGCCAGCCTCTCCAGAAAATTACAGGCCACACCACGGAGGCCGGTGATAATCCTGCTTTGGCAGCAAAAGCCACCCCAGGAGCTATTCTGTGGCAGGAATTGGGAGCTCCATTTCCCAAAAACAGGGGAGGAAGACATGGTTGGCCACTAATTTCAGCTAGTGATTAGTAAATTAGGCTGGCTAAAGTACAACCCTAAGAGAAGCTAAAGTTTGAGCCTGTCCAAGTCAGAAGGAGGCCAGTAGCTGCCATTTTGACTCCACCCCCAGCATGAGGGGAAGCCAGGCTGACTGAAAATCACAATGATGGTAGGGATCATCGGTTTCTTTCACCCAGATTGGCCTGCAGCCCTAGCCTAGCTTAAGCCCTACCTCTAGCAGGGAGGAAGCTGACGGGCCCTGCACCAACCTATCCAGGTAACTGCAGGTACATTTAGCTGGCACAGACTGAATAATCGGAAGTCTACCGGGGCAACTGTGGTCATCTTGGACCTGCACTGCATAGATTGCTGCCCACACCTGTAGCTCCATCCCTGCCCCAGGCAGGGGAGAAAGGGGCATGAAGCTTTATCAGTCTGTCTGGGCAAATACAGTCTAGGCCTGCATGAGTTAGATTATTCCACACAGCTGCGGCTCTGTCCCTACCCTTGGCAAAGGAGAAAATTGGGAGAAGCATCATTGGTCCTTGGGGCAATGAGGGTAGCTTGAGCCTCCACAGCTTATAGCACCAACTACATCCTTGGCTCCTACTACACAAATAGCAAGGGAGAAAAGGGCAGGAAGCCCTAAACTAAAGAGAAAAACTGCACCCAGAATAAATACTCTAGAAAGCCAGATGTCAAGACGCCAACAAAAAGTTACAATCCACACCAAGAAACATAAAGATATGGCCCAGTTAAAGGAACAAGATAAGCCTCCAGATGACATAAAGGAGTTGAGACAACTAATCATAGATGTTCAAAAAAATCTCCTTAAATTCAATGAGATGACTAAAGAAATCACAGATATTAAGAAGACATTGGATGAGCACAAAGAAGAATTTGACAGCATACATAGAAAAATAGCAGATCTTATGGGAATGAAAGGTGCAATAAATGAAATTAAAAATAAACTGGAATCATATAATAGCAAATTTGAGGAGACACAAAAAAGGATTGGTGAGCTTGAAGAAATGG
Organism: Cabassous unicinctus; assembly: GCA_029593785.1. NCBI lineage: Eukaryota > Metazoa > Chordata > Mammalia > Cingulata > Chlamyphoridae > Cabassous > Cabassous unicinctus. The sequence goes on from JAQZBX010001539.1 coordinate 8,167, forward strand.
CCTCTGAAAGTGAACATACAAAAGAACAGATGAAGAAAAGATTGGAAAAACTTGAACAAGGTTTCAGGGAAATAAAGGACAGCAAGAGGCTTGCAAACATACATGTCTTGGGTGTCCCAGGAGGAGAAGAGAAGGGAAAAGGGGCAGAAGGAATATTTGAAGAAATAATGGTAGAAAATTTCCCAACCCTACTGAAGGACATAGACAACATACTCCCATCTGAAAAAATCCGAATAGATCAACTCCAAGACACATACTAATCAGAATGTCAAATGCCAAAGACAAAGAGAGAATTCTGAGAGCAGCAAGAGAAAAGCAATGCATAACATATAAGGGATACCCAATAAGATTAAGTGCAGCTCTCTCATCAGAAACCATGGAGGCAAGAAGACAGTGGTATGATATATTTAAGATACTGCAAGAGAAAAACTTCCAGCCAAGAATCTTATATCTGGCAAGATTGTCTTTCAAAAATGAGGGCGAGTTTAGAATATTCACAGATAAACAGAAACTGAGAGAGTTTATGTAACCAAGAGACATGATTTGCAGGAAATACTAAAGGGTGTGCTACAGCCTGAAAAGAAAAAACAGGAGAGGCCTGGAAGAGAGTCTAGAAATGAAGATTATATCAATAAAAGTAACTAAAAGTGTCAAAAGAGTGGCGAAAATAAAATATGACTGATAAAACCCAAATATTCAGGAATAAATTTAACCAATGATATAAAGCACTTGTAGTCAGAAAACTAAAACTCATTGTTAAAAGAAATTTTAAAACAACCTAAATAATTGGAAGAACAGTTCATGTTTATGGATTGAAAGACTAAATATCGTTAAGATGTCAATTCTACTCAAATTGATATACAGATTCAATGCAATCCTGATAAAAATTCCACCAGTATTTTTTAAATAAATGGAAAACATGATTATCACATTTATTTGGAAGCTTAAGGGGTCCTGAATAGCCAGAAACATCTTAAAAAGGAAAAGCAAAGTTGGAAGACTCTCATTTCCAGACTTTAAGTCATATTACCTAGCTACAGTGATAAAAACAGCATGGTACTGGCATAAAGACAGACATATAGACCAATGGAACCAAACTGATGGTTAAAAAACAGACCCTCACATCTATGGTCAAATGATATTTGACAAGGTTGTCAAACCCACCCAGCTCGGGCAGAACAGTTCATTCAACAAATGGTGCTAAAAATATTGGATATTCATAGCAAAAGAAGGAAAGAGGACCCCTATTTCACACCCTATACAAAAATTAACTCAAAATGAATCAAATACCTAAATATAAAAGCAAGAACCATAAAGCTTCTAGAAGAAAATGTAGGAAAATATCTTCAAGACCTGGTGGTAGGTGGTCGACTCTTAAAGGAGATAAGAAGAGGACTGAGATGGACTATTGATAGTTAATGTATGTAGATGTTTTAATTAGCTTTACTGTAAAAGTGTGGAAATGTAGAGTTGATGGTAACATAGTGAGTAACAGCTGGTTTATAAATGGGAATGTGGCTGAAAATGGTAGTCTAGGGAAGAAAATGCCAATTGACAGAAAGCTAGAGAATAATCTAGGGACTAAATAGCACAGTAAACCCAGAGGTGGATGAGACTAGCGGTTGATGGTACAGATGCAAGAGTGTCTTTTGTGAGCTAGAGCAGATGTACATCACTATTGCAGAGCAGTGGGAATGTGGAGAAGCATGGGGAAAATACAACTAGAGTGACCTACAGAGTGTGGTTAACAGTAATAAAGTAATATTCTTGTATCTATGCCAAAGATGTACTGTGTTAGTAATGGCAGAGTATGGAAAATGTGTGCCAAATGTATGCTGTGGACCTGGTAATAATTGAATGATATTATCTCATAATCTGTAACAAATATTCCACCACAGTGTGGTGTGTTGATAGAGAGGTGTTGTTTGGGAATTCTGTACATGTGCATGATTGTTTTATAAGTTTACAACTCCTGTCATAAAAATATAATTAAAAAATAATAATAGGGTGGGTTGGGTGAAAAATACATCAAATGTAAGATAAGGACCATAATTCGTAACAAGATTTTGACAATATTCTTTCATAATTTGTAGCAAATGTCTCATGTCAATGCAGGGTGTTGATGGAGGGTTGATGTATGGGACCCCTGTATGATGTTATGAATGTTTGCTTTGTAAGTTCACAACTTTTACGATATACTTATTGTTTATGTATGTTCATGTATTAATTATATAAATAGTAATAATAATAATAGGGTGGGCTGGGGGAAAATACTTTGGTGAGTAGTAATATTTTGAGGATGTTCTTTAATCATTAGTTAAAAATGTTTCACAACAATGCAAGGTATTGGTGGTAGGGTGAGGTATGAGCGCCCTGTATGATGTTACGTATGTTTGTTTTGTAAGTTCACAACTATTACTAGACACTTACTGTTTATTTATGTTTATGTATGAGTGATATACTTCAATAATTTTTTTTTTAAATGTTAAGGATGAACCAATAAGCATTTTAGGAGAAAACTTAGAAAATCTTTGTCACCTTGGAATAAGCAAATCCTTCTTGCATGAGACATAAACGTGCTAAACATAAAGATAATAATGGCAAATTGTACCATAGAAAATGAAGAAATTCTATTTATTAAAAAAACAGAATTATGTGAAAATACAACCCACAAAGTGGGAGAAAGTATTCACAATAAATATATTCAATAAATAATTCATATCCAGAATATATAAAGAGCTCCAACAAGTCAATAAGAAAAAGACAAATTTTGCAACAGAACAATGGGTAAACGACTTGAATAAACACTTCATAAATGTGGAAATTGAAATTGCCAATAATCATGTCAAAAACCTATAAAACTCTATTAGTCATTGGTAAATATAAATTTGTATTGATTGGGTAAATACACATCACTGGTAGTACATGATATTATAATGTGCATGCCACAATAACCGAAATGAAAAATATGGAAAATGCTGGGTGTGTGAAGGATATGGAGCAACTGGAACATTCCTGGAGGAGGTGCTGCCACACCCATTACACCTAAGAGCTTGCCAAGGAAAACCAGGTGCTGAAGACACCTTGTTGTGTCGCCAGCTGAAACAAGAAAGAAGACCTCTAGCAGGCACTGTTTGAGAGATTTGACTTTGAAATAGTATAATCTGGGTGTAAATAACAGTTACAACACTTCCCAGCAGTGCAACTTTGAACAATTTATGATTCTTTAATCCTCATTTCTTCACGTATAATTATGGAATGGCATTGACTGCTTCAAAGATTTATTATGAGGCTTAAATGAAATATTGGACAGAAAGAAGGTAATACAGTATTTGACACAAGGTGAGTACTTGACAAATAAATACCTATTCTTAGAGAATCGTCTGCTTGAGCCCCTGTAGCGAAATTATAAGTGAATTCTAGGTCTAAAATTATGTGTGATTATACCTTTTAAAAAGCAGAATTCAGATATAAGATATGTGAGACGTAGGAGCAGTCATGTTTGCCATCAACGTCACTGTCCCCTGCATATGTATACATACAGGTAAATTAGTTACAGTTTTACTTAGTTACTGAGTAAGGAAATAATCTCTGTATACAGCATACACATACACATGCAGGTATACATTTCACACATGGGGGGAAAAGTTGATTCAGGAATAGGAAAGGAATTTAAGATTATTCAAATCAAATTTCAAATATAAATATATTACATATATACTGAACTTATAATAGGAATAGGAAGCTGTGTATAAAAACAATCAGAAATAAGAAGGGAGTCTTGGAAATTATAAACACTTTTACCACACGCATACTCTCTCTAATATCTCTCTCTCCTTCACTCACACACTTGTGCAAGCTACAGTTCCCAAATGGCCTATATGAACATTTTTATGTAACACATTTAATTCCAAATGACATATGACTTTCAATTTAAAATTCTAGCCCTCTTGGATGGCCTGAGATCATCTGCAGTCTCTCTTTGATATCCTCCAAGTCCACACCCACAGTGCCATGTGGTTTCCCTAGCAGGACTATGCCACCCCGCTTTTCTGATGGGGTCTCAGTCTTGGTAGGAAAATCCTTCGTTGACCTTCACATGATTAGGTTACTAAAGAAACTCTTCATTGTTGAGAGACTGACCAATGCAACTTCTGACATGAGATGGGACATTTAGAAGTAAGATGGTGCTCTGCCCTCTGAGGTTTTATATTTGTGAGGCATAAGACATGTGTAGCACTGTCCTTTTTGTGTCTTAAGATCCTCCAAAGCCTCTTCCATGTAATAATTACATGCTCAGTTCTCCTTGGAATCTCATATTTCAGCTGGGAGAACTGTATGGTTGGACAAAAGTCCTCTGGATGGTTCTGACTCACCACCCTCTTCACCTATCTGGTTGCTTGGCTGAGAACTACAGGTCAAAAGATGCGTCCAACAGTGAACATGGGACTTTACTAGATCTCTCATTCACAGAGGTTATGGAAAAGGAAGTTTGGAAATGAGAGCAGAATGAGAATTTAAGTCTCTGCACAATCTTTTTCCTCTACAAAGAAACTATTCTTCCCTCTGTCAATATCGTTTATGATTCAAATATCTTTATTCTGTTCTTCTGGGTATTTATAGTCAGTACCACCTCCTTAAATGTCAGTGGTGTTGTGGTTTTACCAAATACAGGATAACATGTAAAGTCCTTTATTTGCTTTGTATCATTATCATCTCCAAGTCTCCTTTTCTACAATTGCAAAGGGAGTGATTCTGTTAGTTCTCTGTTCTACTGTGAAAATTAATTTAATTATTTTATATAAAGTATCTAAAACAATGGGAGGTGCTTAATAGATAATTATTATCATCTTTTTTTGAATTACATAGTCTTATGACTAGATTGCATTGCATGGTATATCTGTATATGTGTACATGGTCTGTATGTATATATTGCATAGCTGTGCAAAATCTCATGTTTACAATAAATTTCTAATAGTCTGGGAAGCAAAACATTCTGTAATTTTCTTAATATTGACATGATTCTTGGGCTTTGTTAAAGGTGACTTAGAGGGATTCATACTGTGTTTAGCCTTTTGTTTTCCTGTTTCAACTTGCTCATTGCCTTTTCCCTAAAGTGAATCTTATTATTAGGAAACAGTTGTGAAATGTGTCTCAATATTATGTTTACTTATAAGATACTCAGCTTTACTCCACAACCTGTCATCGCTGTCTCTGATGAGCTCAGTAGCAGAATATCAAACTGATTCACTGATCTAATCTCTTCCAAAGAAAATGGAAGGGCAATTCCAAAGAAGATTTTTTTCACTGTTGTTAGTTTCTGAGTCTCCAATTTCATTTCTGCCATAAATAGCATCAGTTATCTGATGTGTAACTGACAAGGGCAGTTAGTTCGCCTCCAATGCATCATTGAGTTAAGATGATTCAGCAAGACATTTGAGCGTAAGTGTGCATGTAGGGGATAGTATGTGTATAAACGTCAATGTCTGAGTTTTCGTGTTAGCTGGATAAGGGCTATCAATCTCTTGATTAATAATAAGCAAGACAAGAACACAGTTTCTAATTTGTGTGTCATTTGGGGGCTTTTCAAGCTGCAACTAGCAGATAGTAAGGAATGAGGACCTTTAGAAAATCCACAAATTTTCCAGCGGTCGGAGCTGGTAGTCTGTACTTTTTTGTAAAAACAGTTGCTGAAGAATATACGGTTGGGGGACTATCAGAAGACAGGATTTTGAACATGAAATGACTCATGGTAAAGGAATGAATGAATGAAATGGTTATTTCTTTATGAGATATGCAAAGGAAATCAAATGACTTATCATATTTTTCTATTATATTTGTAATTCAGAATCATCCAGAGACACTACCTTGATCTTCACACTTTCGTTTCCTTGGACCTGCCCAATCAATTGTCTCTCCTATAAAACAGGTCAAATGATGCTAGTTGTTTTCAAGAAAATGAATGAAAAGTGAAATAAACTTCATTTTAATGAGGAAATTTAAACTGACTGATGGGATTTGAGATGTTTTTACTGTTGTAAAACTAAACTGTTAAGAGGGGAAAGAACTCATTAAAACTTTTATTTTTCACAACTTTTTTATTTATTTCAACCACACTTTGCCCGGTAAGACTTGATAAGTTGCTTAAGTGAGTTTGATTTTAAGACAAGATTCTACAAATTAAGAAGCCTTATTTTATAAAAATCCAACCTTCCAAAGGTGTTGACTACACTGGATATGTCCAAAATCACAGGACGTGTCCGAAATAATATTTCACTTTGCAAAATAAGTTCATTGGCAAACCTGAGGGAGACTGGCCAAGCACAGATACCTGTGCAGCAGAGGGAAATTGAGTGAGGCCTTTTGGCAATGAAATGAGCTCTGAGAATCATTGAGACCTGGGTTCCAGGAATGAGTCTGTAGTTGCCTTCCTGTGAAACCTCGAGCAATTTGCATAACCTCTCTGATCATTGTTTACTGGGGAGATCAGTTTCTAAGGACGCATTTATGATTAATTTGAGATACTACAATGTAAAGTGCCTAGTTTATTGTTCACAAGATCAAAACGCCAAATCTATAACTATTATCAGCTAGAGTCATAGCTGTCCGTTACACGTGGAAACTGTGACTAAAATGTATCATTTGGATCGTAACCCATCAGAGTTTAGCTACTCTTTAGACACCTCTGAGCTTGCCGCGGCAGAGGCAGCCGCTCTAGGCAGCTTCGTCACCCACAGAAACCAGCAGTTGCAGTTCGGAGGAAATGGACCCCACCCTCACCATTACAACAGAGGGGTGAGGTTTGTACCCCATGAGACCGCTGGTCACAGGTGGACAGATTCCTCCTAAAATCCAGCTCATTTTTATCACCTTGGATCCTGCAATGGTGATGGATCTTCTACTACATAAGAGCATAAATTCCAGGTCAGGACTGCCGGGATTCAATCCATAGCTTTGCGTCCTACTCAGGTCTGGCTACATAATTCTCAGGGCCCAGTTCAAAATGAAAATGCAAGCCCCTAGTCCAGAAGGCTGGAGAAAGGTGCCATTAAAGGAACTAAAATATAAAGCTTGCGTCTTCCTCTGGCAGTCTCTCTGTCTCTCTCTCTCGATTTGCCATGGTGCTATTCTTTGTTATTTAATGTCATTCTAAGTGAATAAAAATGAAGAAGTTAAATTATTAGTGCAAAGTTTATCAGTTTATCTTTATATTGTGCAATACCAGTTTAAATGCAAGTATAAGAAATAATACAATTCATATTCCATAGCTCATATATACATATTTATTTTCTTCTTACCAGATCAGTGGAAACACTGCACAAAACTAATTGTTTTTATTTCATTTTTTGATACATGCACATTCTTCTGAAACTTTCTATTAATTTCAGCTTACTGATAAGCAAGGATAAGAAAGGAAAAAGAGCTCTTCATCACCCTCTCTTTCCTTCTACGTCATCATCTCCAACACAAGTAGCTGGCGAATACAAGGAAGCAGCACAAATAAGACAGGATATAATGAGGATCCTTGGTCATTTGTGTTTCTGAGAACCCCACTGCCTTCTTTGTGTGTTCAAAGCAAGTTCTGGTTTGAATGGAAAGTGTAGCCGCTTAGGGCTGTCAGTGCCCCCCACACACTCGGTCAAAGACATAACAAGCTTACCTTGAACTTGCTTTGCATTTTGCTGACCTTCCACGCATTGTGAGTCCACTGGAATTCTGTGTTGATGGGACACCATGAGCCCTTATACGTGAATGTGGAGGCAAGGAAGAGTGGACACATTGCATGCATCACCCTTATTCATTTGCCTACTCTATTGTCCCATTGGATTTCAATTGTAAAACACAATCCTTGAATCACGACAGAAATAATGAATTACCTTGTGGTCAGGTTTTCTCAACCTTCAGCATGATTGACATTGGGAGCCTGATAATTCTGACATTCTGGGGTGCTGTCCTGTGGATTGCAGGATATTTTGCAGAATCCTGGGCCTCTACTCACTGCATGACGGTAGGACTCTCCAGCCGTGACAACCAAAAGAGTCTCCAAAGCTTTCCTATGGACAAAGATCCCCTCTCCCTAACCCACCCTCCCATTGAGAACCACCCTTTTATGATGCGTCTGGGCACTCTCAAAACTCAACCTGGCACAGCTGGAGTGCCCTCCAGCATCCTTCTTAGATTCACTACAGCCTATAGCTATCTACTTCCTCTTACTCCTCATTTGCTGAAGAGGGAGGACCAAGCAGGAAAAAAAAAAAAGTGGAAAAATGGTTCATTCATATCTGGGAACTGTCAAATCTCTGATAAGCTGCTCCAAGAAAACAGAAGTGAATTAGCTCTCATTCCCAGGATGGAAAGGCCTAGGAGGTTTGCCTCTCCAGACTAGCTCCCTCCTCCCCCACTGCAGAAGCTCCTTGGCAGGCCTCTGGGCAGACAAAGCCTTCGTGGAAAGTAACATGAGGACTGTGCTTGCTGACTCCAGTGAGTTTGATTTATCAGGACTACTGGCATTTGCAAAAGCAACTGGTCTGTTTGGACGAGATGGTTCCCAGGCCAAAAAAAAAAAAAAAACACCAAAAACAACAATCTGGCTTGATTGTTCCTACTCTTGGAAACTCTTAAGGTCATTTGTTCTCAGCAAAAACAATGGGAATTCCATCTGCAGTAGATTCTCGATGTTCTAGGCATCTCTCACCCCTGACTCCCTCCCCAAGCACTTTTATTTTATAGATCCATGCTCTACACATTTCTGACTTTGCCCGCTCTCTCAACCTTCCTGACCACACTTTCCCCAGCAGGCCTCCCTCTGTTTCCCCTCCCCCACCACAAGGTCCACTCCCATCTGTTTTCTGTTAGTTCATTTTCAGAGTGCAGGCTGGTGGAATTTGGAGTTCAGACCCCCTCGAGTGATGAGAGTCCTGGGGCTGCTGAAGGTCCCTTCACGCGGTCCCTGCCACCTCCCCCTCCTTTCCCTCCCTATGCCCCATTCGCCCTTGTGCAATAACATGCTGGAGCCCACATCTGCTTTCAATTCCATGTTCATTTGAACTGCTCTGGGAAAATGGAAGCGCTTGCTACAGGCTGGGGTCTTAAAGAGACAGCACAAATACCCACAGCTTTCTTTGCCCAGCAAAGAAAATTGTTTATGTATACATATTATGCATTTCATAAATAATGTATATAATCCTTTATATGCATATAATATACATATAATTGAAAATTCTGTATCCAAGCTGAAGCTATTTCATTGAAGGTCCCTTAGTCTACTCTAGTTCCTGGATGAGGCAATATATAATCATGGACTTTAAATTCCTTAATTCTTGGTTCTAATGGTCTCCCCTCCCCCAATTTCCATTCTGGGAAAGTTGCCCGAATTCCACAATCTGAATCAGCAGAGTGGATATTCCCAGACTCCTCTCTTAGTCTTCAACTTACTGACTGATCATAACTGCAGAAATGTTTCCTCATTAAAAAAAAATAACGTAGATTTTCTGTCATTTTTTATCTCTCAGTTTATTGCCAAAATAAAAGATGAGTGATATATGTGTCTTTTAACAGGCAAGACTAGTAACATGTTCATCTTTCAGGCAGGGAAAAGGAATGGTCTTCTGTGGTAAGGTGATGCCACATCTTCAGCCTGCTTCTTCGTGACAAAAGTGTATTTGACAATAATTATAAAGCCCACTGCAGAGTGCTTCCAGGTCCCTGGTAAGTTGTGGGGAGAATGAATTAGAAAAGCTTTGGAGGCGAGAAGATCCTGTAAGAATAAGCTTTGTAACCATATAAACAAAACAAAACCTGGTAATAGGAAGTTACCATAGGAAAGTTTTTTCTTTTAGGAACTGGGGAACGAAAAGTGGCTTATTAGTAGTAACTTAGGCTGTAGATGCTTCTATGTTCTCGCTTTTCTAAAGATGAACTATATGTGGATACCCCAGAACACTGAATCCTTTGAATGACATCAGGGTCACAGGTGCAGGGGGAAGGAGAAGAGAGTAAAGGAGACACAAGCCTAATCTGGCCATAGGGATTATTCATTCATTCATTTAGGCAAGTTGCATTAATATTATTATTTTAATATCAATACCTTATATATTATTATTATATATTAATAAACCAATTAATATTTTGTATAGATTGCATACAATGATATATAATATATTGTCTCAAATATTTTTGGAATAATTGTAATTTCAGATATCATATTGTTTTATGTATTTATTCTACAAACATTGAGAGAGTGCCTAATATGTTAGGAACCTTAATATAATAGGCTATGTATAAAATACATGGATACTACATGAGCAATATAAATACATATGTGTTGAAATATGCATGCAGAAGATATCTAGGGATAACATATCACTATAGACTATAGGCATTCATTCAACAATTATCAAGGTAGTATGGCTTGCTGGTTTAGAAATTGGGCTCTGGCACCAGAATTTCTGGGTTAGTAATTATAGTTCTGAGACAACTTATTGTCTTGGCAAGTTATTTAACTCATCTGGCTCCTGCTTTCTTTCTATGTGAAATAGATAAACAACAATATTAACTATCTCATAGGGTCCTTAAGAGATTTTAATAAACCAACCATTGAAAAATGCTTAGAAGAATACTAGCATGTGGTTAGAGCTTGATAGCTGTTAGATCTCATTATGTAGATCCTCTGGGTAATGGTGGAGATGTGATCTAGTGAAGCAGATAAGCAATAGAGCAAGAGGTCAAGAAGGTAAAACAAGGACTAGTGTCCACTGGTGGAAGGAGATGAGATGTTTCATTCTAGCCTGGAATTCTTTCAAGGGAGATCTAGAAAGGATGCCTAATTGCCAAGAAGTAGAGCTGCCACCAATTTCACAATACCCAATGATATTATCAACTTCTTCTATTTTTAAATCCCTCCCCTGCCCCAGATGGCTCCCTCATCTGTTTACTCATTGTCTGCTCATTGTTTGCACTCATTGTCTGCTCGTTGTTTGTGCTTGTTGTCTGCTCATTGTCTGTTTATTTTCTTTTTAGGAGGCACAGGGAACTGAACCCAGGACCTCCCATGTGGGAAGTGGGTGCCCACCCGCTTGAGCCACTTCTTCTCCCTGCTCATTTTTGTTGTTGTTGTTTTTGCTCTTTGTCTGCTCACTGTTTTGCTCATTGTCTTGTTAATTGTTTTTGCTCATTGTCTGCTAATTGTTTTTGCTCATTGTTTGTCTTCTTTAGGAAGCACCTTGAATGGAACCCAGGACCTCTCATGTGGGAGGTGAGTGCCCAATCACTTAAGCCACATCTGCTCCCAACTTCTTCTATTTTTAGTTTGGTTTAATATCAATTTTAGGATATGGCTAATTTGTTTCTAGTTCCAAAGTTAGTGGGTTTTGTGGGAAGAGGGATTTGAGCATTTAAAATATTTCCCAATAGATTTGCTACTTTCATAACAAACTCAACATGATAGTCTCTGCTACATAAAGACACAATTTTATGTAAAGTCAATTCTGAAGTCTTTAACCTAATTTTAGATTACTATCAAATATGAGCCCAAAGTATGACTAAGGAGACCCTCTATAACCTTGATCCAGCCTTTGGTCAGAACTTGAATTGGATTAAGGGAAGCCTCTCTTTCTCTTAGAAGAAGGTTATAGGGAGGGCAGTGTGACAGTTGAAGTTATTTTATGAATCCCAAAAAGAAAAGATTATGTTCTTGAACTAATCCATTCCTGTGGATGTGAGACCCTTTTGATTGGTCTATGTCAATGAGGCATGACTCAGGTTGAGTCCCTGCCTTTTTGCTGGGCCTTATATAAATGAAGAGAGAAAAAGGACAAAGGAAAAGGGAACTCTGCCATTTTGACCTGGCCATGTGAGAGAGAGAACTCCAGGTTCATCTACAGCTGCGGAAAGATAGAGAAGCACTGAGAGGCTCAAGGAGATGAGCCCTGGGGAAAGAAGCCTGATTGCTCACAGCTGAGCTCCAGAAGAAAGTAGCGAGAGAGACTGGCAGACCTGCCATCTTGCCTTACCATGTGGTAGGGCTACAGGATCTGCCAGCAGATGACCTTTGGTGAAAAAGCATTTCTGCTGATGCCTTGATTTGGACATTTCATGGCCTTGGAACTATAAGATTGTCCCCTAAATAAAACCACTGTAAAAGCCAACCCGTTTCTACTACTATGCATCGGCAGCACTTTGGCACACTGACAGGTGGCTATAAATAATTTTACTTCATCTTGATCCACTCACTTTCTCAGTTAATTCTGATATAACTATGATATAATTTCTGATGCAATTTCATTTATTGATAACCTCATTCCTCCTCCCCAGCCCAGCTATTTTAACAGAAGGATAAAAGAGTACAAAGGTTTGCAAATGGGAAAGCAAATGTGTGTCCAGTACTAGTGCTTGTTGGAGCATCAGCTACCTTATCCTGGAATTATACATCTCTCAGATTGAATAAAAGGTACCTGGCCCTTTATGCTAAAGTCCATAAAACTTTGAAACTCCATAGAACTTCAGAAAGGTCTCTTCACTAAGGACAAATGACCTTTCCTTAATGAACTCTTCAAAGGAAAAATCTTCCATATGATCATTTAAAAATAATAATAAGAGGAGGCGAAATTAAAAAAGACAACTCCCAGATTAATGACAGGGGAAAATAGTGAGGGGGGAAGGGGAAGACCATACTAGCTCTGCCCAATAGTTAGGAAAATTAGTTTCTTAGGGGGAAATGTGATGTGCTCAGACCCACAACTATTAGTGATGGTAAGACTGGAGAAGTTAAGAACAAATGGGCTAAAAAGATAGTTTAGAAGGAGCACCATGAAGTGGAAAGAGCATGGACTTCAGAAAGAGACTTGAGTTCAAAGATCAGATTTCTCATTTTCTATCTATGTAACCGTGGGTAATTTACTTAACAACACAGAATGTTGGTTTCCCTATCAGTAAAATAAGATGAGCTCTGCCTACCTGAAGGGCTTCTGGTAATGATTAGCAATTATGCTCATTAAGTACTTTGTCCTATACCCAACACATGAGTGTCAAGATATGCATGTACCTGTTCTTTCAGGGGAATAGGTCAGAGAAGAGGAAGTATGGCATTGGAATAGTTAGGCGGGGTTTCAATGATATGCTGTGGGCTTCCCTGCTGTGTAACTTTGGACACAATTGTCTTGGCATGACACTCAAATGGATTAAATCAAATTATCTATGGCACAATGTGATGGTTTGAAGCTGTACGTAACCCCAGAAAAGCATGTTCTCAACGTTAATCCATTCTTGTGGGCATGGACCCATTGTAAGTAGGACCTATTGATGAGGTTGCTTCATTTAAGTTGTGACCTACCTCAATCAGGGTGGGTCTTAATCCTTTTACTGGAGTCCTTTATAAGACAATGATATTCAGATATAGAGAGAATATCTAAACCATGGAAGCAATAAGCTGAAAGCCACAAAACTTGGAAGAGTAAGGGAGAGAACAGCAGGCTCCACCATGTCTTGCCACGTGGCAGAGGAGCCGAGGATGACCGGCAGCCAGTCTTCAGGGAGAAAGCATCGCCTTGATGGTGCCTTGATTTGGACATTCTCATGGCCTCACATCCCCATTGTTTAGAGCCAACCCATTTCATCCTATCTGCTTTGCACAGCCTAGGGAACTGGTGCTCCATATAAGTGGATAGTTTTTATTATACCTGTAGCCCAGAGGAGAGAAACACTTCCAGTAATTTTCCTACTACTGTTTCTTTAGGCCCTCAGCACATCCATGGACAATGACTGAATGAATGTTCAAATGCTCCAAGAATAGAAACCTCAGCCAGGTGGAGAGGTAGGAGGAGTTTACAGAGAGGGAAACCTAAGTTAGCCGGCTGGCATGGCTTTATGGATACTCTATTTCCCAAAATAGCTCTTAGCTTAAAGCCCAAGAGGAAGAGGGTTACTCTCCCACTCTAACACGTCAGCACAGACAAAGACAAACGGCTGCCACAGACAAAGGGAAAAGGAACATTGTGCTTGCCTTCCAAGGAATACTTATAAAATAATTGGTGAGGGTATTCTAGGGTTACTTTGAATGTATAAATGTTTATTTTTGCTGTACTGATTGGAAAGGCATGGAGAAGGGCTAATGCACTTGAGTTCAGTGTTTATTCATTCTAAGAGGCTGAGTCCAGGGTGCATGCCTGTACAGCCATTCTCTCTTCTGAGATAGTTAATATTCCCTAGTACTTCCCCGATGACCCGAGGCCATATCATCTCACCCCATATCTTCCCTTTCCAACCCAGTGGACACACGGAGAAACCATCATTCTCAAAGCCCATGCCTGAGAGGAAGTTAGGGGACTTCTTACATGTGGGTATCTCAAAAGTCTCCTCCTCAGTCCCACTGATTGATTTTTTAGAGTGGGAGGGGTGTTTTTAATCAATTTTGCATTATATTAAAGTTGATCCTGCATTAAGCCTTAATGAGGAAGTTTTTTTTTTCAGAACAAATTCATCATAACTAATTAATAGCCATAACAATAAAAGTTTGTTCATTTTTTGTGAAGTATAAAAATAATGTGAAATCTGTCAAATAATGTTCATAATAATAGTTAGCATGTAACAAAGGCTTATTATATGAGTGCTTTATAAGGATGAAGTTATTAATTCTTACAACATCTATCTTATGGACCTAGATATTATTATCCATATTTATAGCTAGGGTAACAGAAGCACAGCGAGGCAAAGTGTCTTGCCCAAGATACTTAAGTAGTGAAAATAACAATGGTGACACTGGCATTTAGAATGCAGACAAATTTGATTAGGAGCCCATCTTCCGAATTCTGCTATAGGAGTCCACCATTTTTATTTTGACCATAGACATTTAGTAGGGCAGAGGAACATTCTAGAAACACTAGGAATTCTGCAAATCCAGGAGGTCTATATCTCAGCACTGGTTGGAAAGGCCCTCTCCATATTCTTTCCTTCCTTGGGTGCTGGAGCTTAGCCCTAGAGTTGGTCCTAGAGTTGCTCCTCTGTGTGCTATTCTGTATTCTCCAGCATTCTCTTAACCCCTTACTAGGCAATCCCCTGTTACTCCCACCTCACGTTACAATTACTAATGCTTTATATTGCATTTTCCCTGTTCAAATAGTTGGTGTTTCTTTCTCCTGATAGGACAGTGACTAACACCTTCCCTGACCTCATCACTTACTACTTTCACACTTGCTCACTCTGTATCAGCCACATTTGCCTCCTTGCAGTTTCTCATATCTTCCACCCATGCTCCCACCTCAGAGATTCCATGCTTGCTTTTTCCTTGCAGGGAGCCCTCTGCCCCCAGATGTCCACACTGCTTTCTCTTTTATCTCTTTCAGCTTTTTGCTTAAATGTCACTGTCTCAGTCATGCCTTATTTTTCTTCCCCTCTTTTTAATTTTTCCTCCATAGCACATTTCATCATCTCGCATTTTTTGCTGTTTAATGACTACTTTAGCTCCCCTTAAGAACATAAGCTTCATGAGAAATTTTTTGACTGTATTGTTTACTGCTGCAGCTTCAGAACCTAACAGCAGCTGACAAATAGTAGGCACTAAGTAATTAACTGTTTAATGAATAAATGCCTATTAGATAAACTTAAACCAGTAGTACAGACAAAGCACTGCTATTTTTGATACTGATAACAGAGAGGAAATTCCTCCCATGGGTTCTCATAAAGAATATACTTTATCTGTGGATACCTTCAACAATATTGCAGTAAACACAGCAAGAATTTCACAATTGTTTTAATAACATCCCTTAAAATAAACCATTGGCATCAAACAAAGCTCCTAATAACCTTATGTCAGAATATATCAGAATATAAAGGCGACTTCTTCCCTGCTATGCAGCCCCTCTTCCATCTACCTTAGCTTCTTCCTCAACTAACATTTAAAATCATGTCAATGCCCTGATGTTCCATTTTATTTTACCACAGCTTCCTTTAACTATCTCAAGGCTACATTACAAAATCCACCCTCTTCTCTCAAATGATTGCCAGAAGGAATGATTCAAATTTGTGTATACATAGTGTGAAATATGTATAGAAAAGTGTAGAGAAGTAAATTTCACATTCTAGGATGTTGTGTAAGGGTAATTTGCACGCTAGTAAGAATCAGCATATTTACTATAGCCATAAAATATCTTACATTATGGAAAAATGGTCATGGTCTAGAATCTTGGAGAGATGATAGAACATTGAACATATTTTAAACTCTAAAAATGTCTCACATTCTACACATCATTATTCTTCTGTCTCCCAAGATAAGAATGTCTCCAAAAAGCCTGGAGAGATCTTCTCTGGTTTATATAGATTACAATATGAAACACCAAACTATGTACTCAGTTGGAGAGTAGAAGGGCAATTTACAAAGGAACAGATAAACAATCAAAATAGCATTATCCTTTGATCAAAGCAGATACCAATTGGGGTGGAATTCATAGAAAGTCATATAGGAACTGATGAATTCTCCATAGAGTTTTTTTACTGAAAATATCTTCTCTGTCTAGTGACCCTGCCTGTCCCAAATAGAGACGCCAAGCCACTTCATGTTTCTGTTATCGAAGAGATCCATCCCTCAATGTCCCTTTCTATGAGCTTTGCTAATCAGGTAGTAATCCAATGAGTTGGGCATTTTCTCAAGCACATATTTCTTCCATAGTAAACTGCATTAGGAACATGAGTCACTTCTACTGACTTGCCAATGAAAAGTTAGACAGAAACATAGTGCTGCCTCAGAGAAAGATGGTGCAGTCAGCAAGAGCCAAAGTCCATTCTAAAGACCACCTCAGAGCTAACATATCTCTATGGAATTTCTGGGGTGTCCAGACACCGTGTTATGCCACCAAACAGACTCTCTGTCATTAGCCCTTTCTATTTTAAGAAAGTATTTTCTAAGCTGCCAAGGAATTTATGAGGTAGAAGGAGTGTTGATTCTAGAATATAAACTTTTTAAATAGACTTTATTATTTTAGAGTAGTTTTAGGTTTGAAGAAAAATTATCCAGAAAGTACAGAGAATTCCCACATATCCTCTCTACTTGCCTCCCAACCCCAACCCCATACAGTTTCCCCTATTATTAACATCTTGCATTAGAGTGCTACATTTGTTAAAAATGATGAAACTATATTAATTTATTATTATTAACAAAAGTCTAAGTTTATATTAGGATTCATTCTTTATGTTATATAGTTCTATGTGTTTGGACAAATGCACAGTGTCATTATTCACCATTACGTATCATACAAAATAGTTTCACTGCCCCCAAATATTCCCTGTGATTCCCCCCTCCTACCTTGAACTCCTGACAACCACTGATATTTTTACTGTCTCTATAGTTTTGCCTTCTCCAGAATGTCATATAGTTGGAGTCATATAGTAAGGAGCTTCTTCAGACTGGCTTTTTTCACTTATCCGTTGTATTTATGGTCCTTCCATGTTTTTCATGAATTGATAGCTAATTTCTTTAATCATTGAATAATATTCCATTGTATGGGTATGCCACAGTTTCTTTATCCATTCACCTATTGAAGGGCATCTTGGTTGCTTCCAACTTTTGGAAATTAGGAAACTTTTTTTAAAAAGTCATGTCTGCTTAGGACACTTTCTCTAAGAGATTGTCCACTATTAATTGTGCATTATAACTATAGGAAGAAGTATTTGGGCTTCTAATACAGAAATGGGATTCATGTTACTTGGAAAAATGGACAATTTAGATGGAAAGTGTTTTTGAAGTCAACTGGCAACATCAGAAATAAGTTTCATGACAACAAGACTATATATAACAAAGAGATTCTTACTCAAATCATATGGGAAGAAAACTTTTGAGAAATAGCCCCATACAACTTTATCACAGTGTAAGTTCTGGCTAGAGGAAGAAGAGACAAGGCCATTCCTTTCACTATCACCTTCTTTTGGTAGATTGGGTTATTAGACCACTTTAATATGGATTATACATACACACACTTTACAGTGTGACTTAGCAGTGCCCTTCCACTGCTATTAGTCTTCTGACTAATACTGCGTCTTGCCCAAGTGACTTGCATTCACCAATGAAATGTTAGTCTGTTACTCCAGAAAATGCCTTAAATATACCCCTGTAATTTGATTGTGCTCTGAAGCTCCTGGAATTACCTTGAGAAGATCATGTCCCAGTAACCACTGTTTTTCAACCAGGGCCCCAGAATGAGACACATGAAGCAGAGGGGAATCTAACGAGAAGCCATCAGCATGAAACAGAGCTGCACCAGTTTGCATATAGACCCACCAAAATAAAACAAATGCTTTCTGTTTTAAGCCACTGTACGAATGAAATTCCAAACATGGCCATGATTTCTTGGCCGATAATTTCATGGTCCCAAGAGGTTCCAAATCTGTAAACTCACTTTCACAGGTAGTGTATTGTGAAAGCAGTGAGACCACTTCCTTCCTAATGTACCTTTCAGTTGCCAAGATAGATGATGGATAAGAGAGATCTGCCCAGAGACCAGAACTGGGGGCAACCAGATTAGCTGTCTCCCTCCAGTGAAATGCCAAGGAACCTTGCCATCCCTACCTGCCTAATAAATCCCCCTTATTATTTAACAAAGATTTGAATCAGACTTTTATGTTACCAAACCTATAAATAATCACATCTATTAATATATATTTTTGAACTGTGGTAGTTGTTATAAAGGAAATTATAAATTGTTATAAAGGAAAAGCACAAGGTAATATGAAACATATCTGAGGGGTGATTACAATTTCACTGTGAGAAGCGGACTTGGGGCAGAACTGTTCAGGTGGAGGAAGGAGCACAGGTGAAGACACTGGGCCACGTGGGAGCCATGGATCAGAGGGCGCAAACAGAGGATTGTGAGGCTTGAGGACAGAGAGTAAAGCTTGAGGGAGGGTCTACACAGGAGGGTAGGGAGGCACAAAGAGGGGGGAAATGTGTTCTTTATCCAAAAAAACAAGATATACCTGGAGTAAATTGTATAGTCAGAACTCTTTAAAGACAAGCAAATAATTGATAATGACTCAACCCATATAACAAAATAATTATATCTAATTTTATCAACAATTGACTTATGCAAAATAATATAAGCAACTTATTAAAGTGAAGAGAGTAGTGACCGTTTCTGTTCTGATCACAGTCCTACCCCCAGGGCCTACATAACAAGTTGAATATGGTAAGTACTCAACCCTTCTCAATGGATGTGGGAATGCATGAATATATGTATGGTATTAGTGTCTAGTCGCATCAGTCTAAGGATGTATGGCTAGTGGAAATGTATTTTTGCTGGCAGCTTCGGAATCCTCTTTTTTTTGTTTGTTTCCTTTATTCTTAATTGGATCATTTTAGAACATTTCATATATGGCTTAGAATTGTTTTCCCCTTGTATTAAAGATTTTAATACCAACTACAGATTTTCTAAATATCTATCTTCAGTTATTCAACATTCAAAAATGTATTTAAAAAGACTTCAGCTAACACTTGTATGAGCCTAGATTAGAAGCCTCCAAAATTAATGACATGTAATTTATTTTCCATCAGAACACGTGCTAGATGGAGTTACTAGGTATCTTAGAAATGGCAATTTGCTGTTTGCACAGTCTTGGGTATTTATATATTTTAAAGTAGCAGGGAGTGGAGAGGTTCTATATCTTTAGCAGGAAGAAAATAAAAACCATTATTTGCAAACAAAATTGAGAGCTTCTAAATCTTCAGGGTGGTTAGCAACTCTAGGTGAATTCTCTAAAGCATCCTTTACTCTTATTTTTCCCCATCATGTTGGCCTCAGATATATGATGCCTCATCAGTTTCCTCCATTCCCATTTCTGCCTCTCAGAAACAACCATGACGAAGGATACCTTAAAACCCTGGTCACTTTCATCACAGAGATTGTACAAGTCATGGGACTGTATTACACGGTGAACCATGTGGTGGTTAATGGTACAAATATGAAAGCGTTCTCTCATGAACTATAACAAATGTACAACACTAATACATGGTGCCAATAATAAGGGTAGTATGGAAAAATATACCAAACGTATGCTACAGATCATAGTTAGTGGTAACAATCTGATGATGTTCTTTCATAATCATTAATAAATTTTCCACAACAATGTAATGTGTTGGTGGAGGAATGTTGTATAGGAATTCTGCACAGCATTCATGATTGTTTTGTAAGTTCACAGCTTCTAAAATAAAAAAATATATCTATAATATATAAAAACTCTGGTCACAATGATTCCTTTTTTTAAAAAAAGTAAGACAAATCTTATTCAATATGAAATCAAAAACAAAATTTTATTAATGTAGATAAAGAAACAGCATTAAAGAGGTAAAATAAAAGAACAGCTATTTGATTTGCCTCATAAGAGTCAAATTTTACAGTGTGAACTGACCAAATTAATTGCCTGGTAAGGAAAAATATTAAAACTTGTCAAAGAAATATATTATAATTCAAAAAATGCACAATATAACATTTACAATAGCAAAGAGAGAACCCAAATTACTTGACATACAAAGAATAAAGAAAATAAGGCCCATTCCATAATTATTGGAAGCCAATCTCAAGATGACACAGATGTCTGAATTATCAAAAAAATTTAAAACACCTATATAAGTATTCTCTGTGATAAAGTGCTACTAAATTGAAAATTTGGAACTAAAAAGTATACTATGCAAAATTAAAATTTATTGGATGGTCTTATCCAAATAATGGAAATGACCTGGGACCTTTAAGGTAAATTTATAAGAATTATCCAATTTGAAAAACAGAGGTCACAAAGACCTGTGAGACAATATTAAAAGCTCTAGCATATGATTAATTAAAATCACAGTGGGCACAGAAAAATTAGTTGAAGAACTAATGACTGAAAAGTTTACAAATTTGAAAGAATTCAGAAATTTAAAAAATCAAGTTTAGCCAACCACAAGAAGCTAAATATGAAGATCACAGCACAACACTTCATACATAAAGAGCTGACAACTAATAATCACAGAATATTTTGAAAGCAGCCAAAGAATACATATAGAGGGAAAATATTCAAATAACTGTTGACTGATCATCAGAAAAAAAAAAAGGAAGATGGAAGAAAATAGAAAAGATATTTGTTTTAGTTTGCTAAACCTGCCAAAAGAAAAATTAACATAAATGGGTTTGCTTTTATGACGGAATATATTTGCAATAAAAGCTTGCAGTTCCGTGGCCGTGAAATGTCCAAATCAAAGCACCATCAGAGATGCTTTCTCACCAAAGGTCAGCTGCTGGCAGCTCCTGGGCTCCTGCCATGTGGCAAGGCAAGATGGTGGCCAGTCTCTGCCTTCTTCTCAAGACCACTTTCTCTTAGAGCTCAGCTGTGGATGATCAAGCAGATGGCAGGGCTCAACTTTTCATCTTTGAGCTGCTCCTTGGGCCCAGCCTCTTGGGGGCTTTGTTGCTTCAGCTTCGGCTTCTAGTGATCTTCCAGTCCTCTCCCACATGGCAGGGTAAAAATGAGGCTGTTTGCTCCATGTGTGTGTGTTTTAATACATATTTTTTATTAGAGAAGTTGTGAACTTACACAACAGTCATGCATAATGTGCAGAATTCCCATATATCACCCCTCCATCAACACTTTACACTGTTGTGGAACATTTGTTCAGCTTATGAAGGAGCATCATCAGACATGTGTCTTGGTATTTTTGCTTTCAGTTCTCAGTTTATATAACAGACCAGAAAGAGGGTGGAGACTCAAGATGGGTCACACCCCACTGACGCAGTCCAATCAGAGGGCCCCACAGCCACAGGAATGGATTAGTTCTGAGATTCACAAAAGAATTCCAAACTGTCACAATATTTATCAGTAAATTATGGATTAAATAATCAAAAACTGTTAAGATATTAGACCACTGAGCACAAGTTTAATCTTATGCTTAGATATTTCACATTATAAGACAATAAGGTAGCTAATTCCAATCTTACTTTATATATTTGTTATATTAAAATATTTTAAATTAACTCAAGTATAAGAGAAATGCATGAGAAATAATAAAATGTATAGAGATGAATAAATTATTAGGAAAATACTATGACTATACACATGGAATTTTGCTAAAGTTCTTAAAGAAAAACGCATTGTCTTCAAATTCTAGATTAAGAAATAAGAAATTTTTAAAATAAATACTTTGTTTATGGATGGTAGTGATGGTAAACAGCATCGTGAATGTAATTTACAGCGCTGAAATATATATCTGAATGTGGTTAAAAGGAGAAATGTTAGGTTGTATTTGCAGGAATAGAACGAATGTTTTTTTTAAATCCATGAAACTGCAATACACAAACAGTGAACACTAAGGTAAAGAATGTATTATAGTTCTGAGTACAATTATAAAAATGTGTTTTCAGGAGTTGTAACAAATGTACCATACCAATGCAAGGTGTTAATAATAGGCTGGTATATGGAAATCTTGTATTTTATGCATGGTTTTTCTTTAAACTCACAATTTCTCTAATATAAACAAATAAATAAGTGAATAAATGCACCAGAATTTAGAAAAGTAGTAGATGAATAATCCCAAGAAAAATAGCTGACAGTAAATAGTAAATACAAAGGCAGAAATCAATGAAAAAGTCCAACAAAAAAAAAAACCCACAAATTATCAAAAAACAACAGAGAAGATAAATAAAATAAAATATGTAAACTTTTGTCAAGGTTCATCAATTTAAAATGGAAGTTTTAAATAAGGAATCTAAGAATGGAAATGGGACATGATAGCAAATAAAATAAGTTTTAAAAGTTAAAAGGGTATATTAAGAACATTATTACGCGATAAATTGGAAAGCTTAAGTGCAATGGAAAGATGACTAAAAAATTGTGAAAAAATAAAATAAGCCTACATCCATTAAAGAAAATGAATCCATACAGATTCCACTTCCAACCATGTAGGAGTAACAGGAACCAGATTTGTCCTGTCCCTGAAACAACAACAAAAATAGGCAAAACATCAAGATACTGGACACCAGGCAACAAAGGATTGTGAACCCTCAGAGACAGGAAAGAAATGAGGTGAGCCCTATTGTTTCCACAGCTTACCTCTTTGAGGAGTGTCTAGGATGTAACACAGGGAGTGGCAGCCCAGGTGAAACGTGGGATAGTCCTTGAATTGAAGAGTAAGAACTGAAACTTTGGGGTGTTCACAACAGCTAGAGTTTCCAAGACAGAGCTGCACAGTGAGAAAACTCCAGAAGAATACAAAGGATTATCTGTGAGAGTAGAATACTTATCAACATGTGTGTGAGTAAATTACTCAAGACAGGGGAAAGAACCATCCAAAAGATTCATGGGAACTGTAGCACGCATACTCACAAGACAGGAGTATTGCCTATTGCAACCAGGCAGATAGGAAATTTTATAAGGTATTGGGGAGAATATTCAGAAAAGTCTTTCCTCCATAGTGGTAAATAATTAACCCTAGACTACATTTTAAACTCACTTAAAAAATCTCCAGAACAAGGCACAAAAGAATCAAACTGCAAATGTCTTCACTAAATCTCAGGGAAAAGCTCAAGAATATTTAAGAGAATAAAGAAATATCCAGCACTCCACAATGTAAATTTCACAACTCCTAGAATCCAATCACAGTTTATCATGCAGGAAAAGAAGCAGAACACAAATGGCAGGGGGGGTGGGGGCGGGGGAAGACAAGACAAAAAGACAATCAATCAAATCTAACCCAGAAAATTGGCAAAGATATTAGAATTACTAGGCAAGAATAACTGTACTCCATATATTCAAAAATTTAAGTAGAGGTGTGAGAGAATTTTTTTTAAGTAATCAAAGTTCTAGACTTGTAAACTATGTCAAAGAAGGAACATACACTGAATGAGAAAATGCCAATTATGAGTGAATGTGAAGACATACTGCTTATTCACAATGATTCAAAAGGAGGAGAAAAAATAATTTTTAAGATCAAAAGAATATTAATGGCCTTGGGAACAGCTTCAATTGGCCAAATGCATGTATTTGGAATACCTGGAGGAAACAAAGAAAAGGGGACAGAAAAATATTTCAGGATATAATAGTCAACACATTTCCAATGATGCTGAAAACTATAAAAGTCACAGGTCCAAGAAGTACAATCAACCCAAGCACAAGAAACATAAAGAAAATCAGACCAAAACTTATAATAATGAAGTTGATAAAAACCAGTGATAAACAGAAAATATTAAGTGCAACCTGATGAAAAAGATGTATTGTATATAGGAAACAACAACAACAAAAAAATCTATTCATTTAAAATTCTACATCCAGGGAAAATTATATTAAAATGTTGAATGAATACATCACCAAAAGACCCAAACAGCAATAAATCATACTAAGGAAGTTTTTAAGGCAGGGTGAAAATAATACCCTTTGGATATATAGATCAACCAAAGAAATGGAGAACACTGGAAATGGTAACTACATAGGTAAATATATAAACTTGGTTTTGTACTTTTTTTGTGCTATTTAAATCTTGTGAAAAGAGATTTAAACAGAAATCTGTTTAAACAGAAGAATAACAATATAATACGGGATTTATAATGTATGGATAAGTTAAAAAAATAACAATAGCATAAAAAACAGGAGAGGAGAAATGGAAGTATACTACTAAAAGATTTTTATACTATACTTGAAGTGTATAATATCACTTGATAGTATACTGTGATAAATTAAAGATGTTTACAAAATAAAACCTATGAGAAAAAAGCAATAAAGTATATATAATTGAATTTTTAAAATAATTTTCAAAAGACAGCAGGAAAAAAGGGATAAAGGAAAAAAGATGTGATGGGATAAATGGGAAGAAATAGCAAGAGCTGGACTTAAACCCCATCATCAATAATCTCATCAATAATCATCTTAAATATAAATGGGCTAATCACTCAAATAAAAAAAAAACAGATTTTCAATTTGGAAAAAATAGTAAAATAAAATAATAAAAAATAAGGGTAGAAATAATTCCAAATTTAATGAAAGACATGAATACATACATACAAGAAGTCCAACAAACCCTAATTAGAATAAACTCAAAGACTACCGCACCCAGACACATTGTGTCAAACTGTCAAATGCCAAGGACAATGAGACAGTTCTGAAAGCAGGAAGAGTAAAGCACCATTTTATGGATAAGGGAGCCTCAATAAGATTAAGTGCTGATTTCTTATAAAAAACCATGGGAGCAAGAAGACAGTGGAATAAAATCTTTAAAATGCTGAAAGAAAGTAATTGCCAATCAAGGATTTCATACACAATGAACCTGTCTTTCAAAAATGATGGAGAGATTAAGACATTCACAGATAAACAAAGGCTCACCTCACCTACAAGCAATGCTAAAAGGACTTCTTCAGACAGAAAGAAAAGGACACTAGACAGTGTATTAAAGCAGCATTAAAAAAATGATAGAGCCAGCTGTGCCTGGAAACTCGGTGGAGCTGCAACTCCTACCCTACAGCTCAATGGACTCATCCAGGTCACCTGGCAAGGAGACGACTATGGGCAATGGCCATCCCAGGGAATGGAGAGGGCCTGCAGCTGCAGGCAGGATAATCCCATCTACCGTATCCATGGGATATAAGCCCTATCTCACTTGGAGGTGGAGTGGACATCACCATCCCAAACTCCTCAGGATTGGGGGAGGAGCTATGGACTAGAGTGGACTTGGTGGTGCTCTGTTGTAGACATATTGTGATTCAAACAATGGAAGAAAATTGTAACAGTGAGGTGGAGCCGGTGGCCATTGGAAGTTTTCGGGCAGGGAGGGGAGGGGCAGTTGAAATACAGGGGCTTTTTCAGGACTTGGGGTTGTCCTGAGTGGCGTTGCGGCGACGGATGTAGGCCATTTTGCATCAGCATATACCACGCAGAACTGTGTGGGAGAGAGGGTGGTCTATGATGTGAAATGTGGTCTATGCTTGGTGACAAGGCCCCAGGATGTGTATATCCATTGCGGGTGATGTGCCACACTGATGAAGGATGTTGGTGTGGGATGTTGTGGGAGGTGTGGGAGGTGGGGAACGTGGGAATCCCTGTAATTTCTGAGTAATAATTAGGTAATCTAAGCACCTTTTAAAAATATATATATATATATGTAATAACATTTATGTAAGCAAATGCACATATTTGCAAAAGAATTTATATATCATCTTACAAATATTGATATGTATTGTGAAAAATTTTGATTTTTACCCACACACACACACAAAATGATAGAATACCTTTTTCCAACCTTTCACTTTTAACCTGGTTGTGTCCTTACATATGAGATGGGTGCTTTGCAGACAACATATAGATGGCTCATTTTTTTTTTTCAATCCATTCTATCAGGCTATGTTTTGATTGGGGAGTTCAATCCATTAACTTTCAGTGCTATTATTATAAAAGCATTACCTACTTCATCCATTATGTCCTTTGTTTCTCTGTTGTCATATCATTCTATTGACTCTCTTCTTATCCTTATGTTTACCCGTCCTAATAATCTTTACTTCTAAATTCTTCTCTAAATCTCTCACCATTGTTTTTTCCTTTCAGGCTGCAGCACCCCCTTTAGTATCTCTTGCAAATCTTATCTTTGAATCTGGTAACATATTCTATCAGTTTTTGTTTGTCTGTGAAGACTTTGAATTCACCCTCATTTTTGAAGGACAGCTTTGCCGGATACAGAATTCTTGGCTGGCAATTTTTCCCTTTCAGTACCTTAACTACATCATACCATTTTCTTCTCTCCTCCATGGTTTCTGATGAGAGGTCAGCACTTAATTTTATCAAGTTTCTCTTGTATGTGATGCTTTCCTTTTCTCTTGCTGCTTTCAGAATCCTCTCTTTAGCTCTGATATTTATTGTTCTAAATAATAGGTGTCCCAGGGTAGGTCTATTCAGATTATTCTGTTTGGGGTGCATTGTCCTTCTTGGATATTAATATTTATGTCCTTCGTAAGTGTTGGGAAGTTTTCAGTCATTATTTCCTCAAATATTCTTTCTGTCCCTTTGCCATTCTCTTCTCCTTCTGGGACACCAATAATGTGAATATTTGTGCATTTCTCATTGTCATTCAATTTCCTGAGACTCTGTTCCATTTTTCCCATTCTTTTCTCTTTCTATTCTCCTGTCTTTTCCAGTTCAGATGCTCTGCCTTCAAAGTCACTAATTCTGTCTTCAAGCAATTCGAATCTGTTCCTATGTGTCTCTAATGTATTTTTAATCTCATCCATCATGCCTTTTGTTCCCATAAGATCTGTTACTTTTTTTTGTTTTGGAGGCTTTTGAATTGTTCTTTATGCTCTCCCAGTGTCTTCCTAATATCCTTTACTTCTTTAGTCATATTTTCTTTAAATTATTTGAAGTGATTTAGGAGAATTGTGTGATTAACACTGATTAATTGTATTAAATCCTGTATCTCTTCAGGATATTTGGTTTGTTCTCTTGGATGGGCCATCTCTTCCTGTTTCCTAGTATGCCTTGTAAGTTTTTGCTGATGTCTAGGCTTCTGAAAATGTTGGTGGATTTACTCTGATGGCTAATTTCTCTCTCTAGCCCATTTTTTTTTTCACAACTCTTCTTTGATATTTGCCTCAATTTATTCTCAGTCTTTAAAATTGCTCAGCTTATGTTTTCAAAATCAGGCCAGGGACTCACTAGTGGGGTGCAGATTTTCTCCCAGGGGTTGGATACCTGGCCTTGCATTCTCTTAAAATTTGTAATTTCTTTCAATCTATTTTTCTATTTATTTTACAATTTTACAATAAAGGACTTTTTAAAGCTTAAAAAAGCCATTGGTTATACACTTTGGATAGATCATATGGTATGTGAATATATCTCAATAAAACTGCTTAATAAACAAATAAATAATTGTGCAAGAATAGCCAGAAATAGTAGCTATGTACAGCAGAAAGATTGAGAGGTAAGGAATTTTCCCATTTGTTTGTCTGTATTTTGTTTGTTGTATTGTTGTTGAAATAATGAAAATGCTTAGTGGTGGTTGAAGTGGTGAACACACAGCTATGTAATTGTACCAAATACCATTGATTGTACACTTTGGATGGATTGTATGCTTTATTAATATGTATCAATAAAATTGATTTGTTTTTTAAAAAATGATAGAATTCTAGAACACCCACCTGACACCAGCAAAATAAACATTCTTTTCAGGTGCTTATGGAACATTTACCAAGATAGACACATTTGGGCCAGAAGCCAAATCTCAATATATTTAAAAGGAGTAGTCATAGAAAAAGGAATTTCTTCTCTGATGACTTTGGAATTAATAACTGAAACTTCACTGTATAATCTCCAAGTATTTGGAAACGAACACACTTTTATTTAAAGCAATCATTCTCTTTAATTTAGTACATCAGAAAACAACAGAGCTTATCAGACTGTGGAGAACAGAAAATGCATTCTCATTCATGCTGTGACAATAACTTTATCCTTCCTTTTTCTAAAAACAGCTCAGCAAAACAACACTTGACTTCTTCCACATGCTATACTAATGCTTTTCTGTGTGCATTTGTGTGTTTCCTCCCTCATTCTATTTTTTTTAATTTATTTTAATTTAATTTTTTAAAGAAGCTTTAGACTACATAAATGTTACATTGAAAATATGGGGGATTCCCACCTCATCCTATTTTAATTTAATTTTTTTAATATTTAAAGAAGCTTTACATGACGTAAATGTTACATAAAAAATATAGAGGATTCCCATATACCCCAACCCCTCCCACTTCTCCAATTCCCCCCATTAACAACATCTTTAATTAGGTGGTAGATTTGTTACCATTGATAAACACATACTGAAGCATTGCTACTAACCATGGTCTATAGTTTACATTATAGTTTACACTTTGTATTGCACAATTTTATAGGTTTTGACAAAATGTATAAAGGCCTGTATCCATCATTGCAATGTCATGCAGGACAATTCCAATGTCCCCAAAATGTCCCTTGTTACACCTATTCTTCCCTCTCCCTCCACTCAGAACCTGTGGTGGCCACCACATTTATATCAATGATATATAAGTTCTTCCATTCCTAGAATAAAAATGTCTACTTTAGTCCATAGTTGCATTCTCCTCTTATGTTTGTTCATTCCTCAATTTTGAGGATTTTGGGACTGTGATATCACTGTTTCCAATTGAGAAGGGGTTTAGATGCCATGGGGCAGATGGATGGAACTGTCTTGCTTGCAGTTGTGGATACACTCTGGTTTTGGGGATGAGTGTTGTCCATCATCATCCTTTCGTTATTTGTCTTGGGCGAGTCCAGTGAACTGGAGAATAGGTGTTGCAATTCTGCTGAAATTCAGGGCTCAAACAGCTTATGAACAGACTGAAGATTTAAGCCTCTGTGACATATATTTGACAAGTATAGTGCTAATTACAGGTTCAAATGAAAGGGGTAGAAGAGCCATGTGTAGGGATATTATTAATGAGTCTGACTTTGTTACATTGGGGATCATATATTACAAGGTAAGACCCACAGATAAAGTGCTGAATTCCTGAGATTGTCTAGATGTCTCTAGAGCCCTCAGACGCTCCCCTGCTTGAGGCACTGATTACTGTGGCAGTCAGTGAAATCCTGCTGAGACATGCATAAGTGTAACCTCTGGAACGACCTCCAGACCCACTTCTAAATCTCTTAGCCATAAAGACTCATTTGTAATTAATATTTCACGCTTTTGATCAAGGTCTTTTTCCAAATGCATCGCTAGTTGATGCGTGGTAATAATCCCTCAGTGACAGGGAGGCTCATTCCCAGGAGTCATGTCCCATGCCAGGGGGAAGGTAGTATATTGATATGTTGAGTTTGGCTTAGAGAGAGGCCACATTTGAATAGCAAGGAAGCTTTCAGGAGGTAATTCTTAAGCAATATATAATACTAGGCTAAGTTTCAATTTGATGAGAACAAGGTTCATAAGTATAATCATCAATATCAAGGGCCTGGTATAATGGTCTTTCCTCATTCGCTAGGCACTGCTGATGTACTCAGGGGATTCTTGCCTTCTATTAGAGAATGTAGCAGGACTTCTCAGGATGGGAATTCAATATTCTTTTGGTTGTTGTATGGGCTTCCACCCACTAAGACAATGCCTCATGATCTCTAGAACACATTCATATGCCACAGAGGTTTGCCTCAGATGCACTGTTCCCCACACATCCCCCCCATCACCAACACCCCACACCAGTGATCCTCCCCTGCCACAGTTATGACACTTCTGTGATCCAAAGCCTCCCCAAACACAAAGCCAAAAATATAAACAAATAAAAATAAAATAATAATAATAACAAATAAAATACAAAAATAAAAAATAAAATAAAAATTTTTGTGTTACTTCATCATAAGATCTGTTGTCTTTTATGTACAGTGACAATTTCTTATGTATGTTCCCCCAGTGTCTTATTTTTTTCACTTTATCTTCAAATAGGCTTTAGGTTACAGAAAAGTCATGTAGAAAATATAGAGGATTCCCCATACTCAACTTTGTCCCCTTCTCCCAGTCTCCCCTATTAATAACATTTTACATGTGTATGGTACCTTTGATACAGTTGATTTACAAATATTGAAACATTGCTACTATCCATCATCAATGGTTTACATTATGGTTTACATTTTGTACCATACACTATTATAGGTTTTGACAAAATTTAAAATGGCATGTATCCATCATTGCAAGATCATGTATAACTATTCCTAAATGCCCTCCCCCACACCTTGGAACCTATGGTAACCACTAGGATTCAATTTTTGAAGAATAAGGTTCATAGTTACTTCCAATAATATTGAGGGCTTGAAATATTGGCTTGTTTTCTTTTATTAGGCACTGCCTATGTTCTCAAGAGATTCTTGTCCATCTAATTGAGAACACAGCAGGATTCCCCAGGATGGGAGTTTAATATTTTCTTGTTTGTTGTATGGGTCTCCACCCACTGAAATAACACATTATGACAAGATGAACACTTTCATATTCCATAGAAGCATGTCCCAGGTGTGTCCTATCCTGCCTATCCCCCCATCCCTGACACCCTGCCATATTTGCTAAAACTACATTCCTACCATTGTAGTTTTAACCACAGACCTACAAACTCCCAGAGTTCATTTGTTCCTTCCTCTAGCCCTCCGCCCAGTTCCATGGACAGTCCAACCCTACCCGTCCATCCAACTCCCCCTCATATTCCAGCACCATTGAACTCAATCACATCCCTGCACCACTATCACCTCCATCCACTGCTCAAACACCTCATTCCACCTTATCCTAGATTTTGCCCATGTTGAGCATCAGATCACTCCCCTCTATTTCCTTTCTGTCTCCTGATTACCTATCTTCCAGACTCTAGCTCTGTGAGTCTGCTCAATTTGCTTAAGTCACTGAAGAAAACCTACTCTCTGCCCTCCATCAGACCCTTCTTTTTCCAGGAAGGAGAACGATCTTTCCCCACTCAGCTGGCTGCAGTGAGCCAGGGGTTTTACTGAGGCTGTTCACCTTGAATGTGGAGTATATGTGCCATTCTTAGCCACAAGAGCAAGTAATTCATGGTTTTCATTTAGTCTCTTTGTCTCTCTGTCCCTCTCCCTCCTGAATGATGCACAGGATTCTCCTGGTCTGCTGATCCCCAAAGCTACTTCCGCAGATAGCTTTTTGCCCTTCCTTCATTGTTCTTGTGAGAGAGTTGAGCCTACCTACTTCGACACCATTTTCCTGGAAGTGCCTCAACACACTGTTTATTCACAATAGGACAAAGAGGAAATAAAAAGTTAAATCATAAAATATTTTGAACTGAATAAAAATGAAAATGCAGCATATTAAAATTTGTGATATGCTGCTAACACAATACTGAGGAAATTTCTAGCTCAAAATGTATATATTATAAAAGAGGAAATGTCTCAGTTTTTCTCAGCTTTCACCTTAGGAAAATAAAGGGGAAAGTCCCAAATTAAATACAAAGTAACCAGAAGAAAGAAAATAG
This sequence comes from Cabassous unicinctus, assembly GCA_029593785.1. Taxonomy (NCBI): domain Eukaryota; kingdom Metazoa; phylum Chordata; class Mammalia; order Cingulata; family Chlamyphoridae; genus Cabassous; species Cabassous unicinctus. The sequence continues at coordinate 40,134 of JAQZBX010001539.1, forward strand.
TAAAGATCAAAGCAGATATTAATGAAATAGAAAACATATAAAAAATAGGGGAAAACCATAAAACCAAGAGCTCATACTTTGAGAAATTCAATATAATTCTTATACCACTAGCCAGTCAGATCAGTAAAAAAGAGCAAGAAGATACAAATTAGCTATATCAAGAAAGAGATAGATAATATTGCTGCAGATTATATAGATAATGAAGGAATGCAGGAATATTTTGAAGACATTTATGAATGTAAATTTAACAACTAAGCTAAAATGGACAAATTCCATGAAAGATGCAAACTACCAAACTCATGCAAGAGGAAATGATAACATGAATAATCCTACATCTATTAATGAAAATGCATTTGCATTTAAAAACACCTCACATAGAAAACTCCAGGCTTGGAGTTTTCAAAGCATTTGAGGAAGAAATTATACCATTTCTACACAAACTCTTAAATAAAATTGAGTTTCCAACTCATTCTGTGGTCAGCATTACCCTGATAATAAAAGGAGAAAAAGGCAGTATAAGAAAAAAAGAAACTACAGATTAATATGCCTCACAAACACAGATGCAAAATTTATCAACAAAATTTCAGCAAATCAAATTCAACAATATATAAAAAGGATATTGCATCATGACTAAATGAAGTTTATCCTAGGAATGCAAGGTTGGTTTAAAATTCAAAGTTCAATTAATGCTATTCCCCATATATAATCTTACAGAAAGAAAAAAATATAATAATCTCAATAGATACAGAAAAAGCATTTGAAAAATACCAACGTCTTTTCTCAATTAAACTCTCAGCAACTATGAATAGAAGGCACCTCCCTCAATCTGAAAAAGGAACTCTGTGAAAATTTTAATAATTACATCACACTTACTGGTGAAAGAGTGTATGCTTTCTCCCTAATATCAGGAACAAGACAAGAATTTTCATTCTTACCGCTTTCATTAAAAATTATACTAGAGATTTAGATAGTGCAATAAGAGAAAAAAAGTTCAGATTGGAAAGAAAGAGTAAACCTTTTTATTCTCAGATGAGATTTATTATCTATGTATAAAATCTCATGGAATCTATGAAAAAGCTACTAGAATGAATAAATTATTTTAGCACGTTTGAAGGACACAAGTTCAGTATACAAAAACCACTTATATTTCTATGTACTAACAAAAAGTAATCAAAAGTGGAAATTTTAAAAACAATGACATTTACAATAGTAGATAATATATTATATAGTTATTGATAACTTAGTAAAAAATGTGTAAGACATATATACAAATCTGTAAAACATTGCTGCAAGAAGTTTGAAAAAGTCCTAAATGAATGGAGATTGACACTTTATGGACTGGAAGATTTAATATTACTTTTAAAACTCCTCAAATTGACCTATAAATTTAACACTACACCAATCAAAACCCCAGTAGGTTTTTTGTAAAAATTAACAAATACTAATTTCATATGGAAAATTAAAGTATCTCAAATAGCCAAAACTACTTTGAGAAAAAAATCAAACAAATTTGGAGGACTAACTCCTGATTTCAGGATTTATTGCAGAGTTATACTAATCAATACAATGTGATACTGAAATAAAGATAAGCAAATAGAAAAATGAAACAGAGTAGGGAGTCCAGAAACAGACTCATGCAACATGAACAAATGATTTTCAAAAATTATAAACATTCAAATATATAATTCAATGCTGTTAATTATATATATTAGTAGAATAAAAATTAAAGAAAAAAATGAAAAACATAGGACTGGACAAGTCAAACAAAGAACCCAATGCAAATGTTGGACTATAGTTAACAGTATAATTATAAAAATGTTCTTTCATGAATTATAGCAATGTACCAAACTAAGGCAAAGTGTTAATAATAGAGCGGTATATGGGAACTCTTTATTTATGAATGATTTTTTCTGTGAGTCTACAACTTCTCTAATAAAAAAATAAGAAAGAAATGAAAGTATAAGTATTCTCACAAATGGTGCTGCAAAAGTTGAGTATCAATATGCAAAAGAAAGGAAAAGAAAGAAATAACTTTAATCTATACTTCATGCCATATATATAAATTAAAAATGGATCATATACTAAATGTAAAACCTAAAATTAAAAAATTTCCAGAACAAAACATAGGAGAAAAACCTTTGTAACATTGGGTTTGACAAAAACTTCTTAGTTACTACAGTAAAATCATAATACATAAAAGAACAATTGACCAACTGGACTTCATCAAAGTGAAAACAGAGTTGCTTTTTGAAAGACATTGTTAAGAAAATAAAAGACAAGCTATACAGGGAAAAATATTTTCAAATCATATATCTGATAATGGACTTGTACCCAGAAGACACAAATAGCACTCAAAACGAAGAACACAAAAAAATCCAATAAAAATATTTTGATAAAAAAATTGAGCAAGATTTCATAAAAAACTACAGATTGCAAATAAACACATGGAAAGATACTCAACACCATTAGTAGTTATGGAAATGCCAATTAAAACCACAATGAGCTACCACTACAAGCTTATTCAAATGGTAAAATCAAAATATGTACTGTCTCAAGTGTTGGCCAGGATGTGTAGGAACTAGAATTCTTGCATGCTGTTGATGAGATGTGGTACCACCACTTTGGAAAACAGTTTGGTAGTTTCTTAAAAATTAAACATACACTTATCATATAATCTAGCTATTTCACTCCAAGGTATTTTTTACCCCAAAGCTGAAAGCATATGTTCATATGAAGATTTGTTCACAAATGTTCAGAGCCACTTTATATGTAATAGCTGACAACCAGAGTCAGCCAAATGTCAATAAACAAGTGAGTGGATAAACAAGTTATGATGAAGCATTTGAAAATAAAAAGGAACATTCTTTTGATGCACACACCAAAATGAATGAATCTCAAAATAATTATACTCAGAAAGGATACAGGTAGTAAAAATCACAACTTATATTATTCTGCTTACATAAAATTCTAGGAAATGAAAATTATGGTTACAGAAAGTATACCAATGGCTGCCTGGGTCTCGGTTTGGGCATAGGTGTGGAGGGGCTAAAGCAAGGACTTACAAGGGGCAAAAGGAAATTTTTGGAGAGGATGGATACTTTCACTATCTTGATAGTGATGGTTTCATGGGTGCCTGTATATGTCAAAAACTCATCAACGTGCACATTTTAAAAAATTCTACAAGTGAAGTCACCTTGCTTAGGCTCTATAGCAAGTTCTCTGAAACTATCTAATAATCAATAGTCTTCAATAAAAATAACCACCAAAACTTTTAACAAGGTGGATATTACCTTGAAATCAAACTAGAATAAGATAGCAAGAGAAAGGAAAATGGTAAGACAATCTGACTTGTGAACATAGATGAATACATCCTGAATGAAATATACACTTGGAGAGAAAGAGAGAGGATAGGGAGAGAAAGACCCTAAGTAATATATATCCTTGAAGTCAAAGACAGCTTTTTGGCAACCATAATAAATAAATAGACTAATGGGTCAGAACAGAGGTTCAAGAAACTTATATGTGTATTTGCATGTGCAGGTATTTATAGACATACATATGTATATATATGTATATACTTATATATTTATGAATGGTTATATGACAGAGATGATACTACAAATCATTAGGAAAAATGGACTGTTTTAATGGGGTTGATGGTGTCAAGTATATTATTTGTGAGAACACAAATAATTTGCGGAAGAGGTCATTGTATTTTAAAGGACAAAATGATCAAGATTTTGTGTGTCCAGTATGAAATTAATTTATGGACTCCTGGTGATTCTAATTAGGAAAAAGACCTGGACTTGTTTTGTAAAACTCATGAGAACATGAGAACAAATCTCTCTCTCTCCTCTCTCTCTCTCTCCATATTTCAGCAGGAAAATCTGACTCTGAGTGCTCATAGTATGCTATCTGTCCCTCATTCTTTTCCCTGAACCGTGCCAGGGTGCCAGTGTTATACTGAGCTTTGGGACATTTCTAATATCTTGGCTCAGTGACCTTGCTGAAGAAAAGGCCCAAAAGGTCTTTCAATAGTGACTCCTATACAGTTTGATTTACAAGGGTTCCAGAAATCCACTGCCGGCTCCAGGTACAGGGACAGACTTCTGCTTCCCCACCTCTATATGCTCTAGCTGTTCTACTCTTGGGGCTTACCAAGCAAGCAACCATTCCAAGACAATTTAACTATAACGAGCCCTCATGGCTAAGTGGTCTTTTATTAGCCCAAATGGAGTCCCATGTGTCAAGAGGGGGCACCCTCCCCCAACTCCCTTCCAGCCCTTCCCCATTAAAGTGAAATATGGCTTTAATATAATCACACCTGGGGGAAGTGCTCTCTTAGTCAGCAGCTCTGGATGCTCACCCTCCCCCACTTAGGGTTGTGCCTTATTCCTGTATTCCCCCAGGCTGGGTCTGGCAGGTTTTTGAATGATCAGATTCATTTTAAATTCAATAGAAACATAGCATAAGAAAAGCTAAAGTACTGGCATTTATGTACTTTGAGGCTGATTTCAGTCATAATTGAAGGGAAAAAAGGAAAGAGAACAAATAGCCCATGAAAATCAGTTTTAGAATTTCTTTATTCAGTATATGTTTGGGGAAATTGCAGGATAAATGGCTTCATCAAATTCAAGTTATAATGTCTCTTGGGCTCCTGCGCATGGGAACGGCAGCAATGGGCCAAAGCAAAGCATGCTTGGCTCCATGTCTGTGGAAACCACATGGGACGGAATTGGAACGACTGTCAACAGAGATAAAGGTCCAAATCTCACCTTGGATTCCTGAAGTAAAGTAAGCTACCAGCATTTAAAACAGAACTCATTCTGGGCACCTGCCTCAGATTAAAAGTTTCATCAGCTCCCTAAATAACTTCCCAATACCCTCACACTTAAACACATCTAGTTAGCTGTGAACACCCGAAACTCTGCTACCTTGGGCCATCAGGCAATACAATCAAATCCAAGCTATTATTATCTCCATTTTCAAACATGTTGTTAAAGCAGTTAATAACTTTGAGAAGGTCTAACAGCTCTTGTCTCTTTGACTCCAAGGGCTGTGTTCTGTAGGGTCATATTAGAGTGGTCAATGGGGTGAGGTTATGTTCCTCCTTTGTTAGAATTCCCTGGTAATTTTCTCAATCTGGAGTTGGCTTTGATATGTGCAGTCTCCTCTTGCTTTAGAAAGAAGTCAGCAATATGGCCTGACTGAGTGACTTAGGACATTTCTTCCCCTGTCAAAGATGATCTGAATCTTTCTGTATATTAGAATGTTTTTACATTCCTGGAGAAGTCCTATCCACTGGCCCATATCTTCAGTCAAACATAACTTTTATGGTTGCAAAGCTCTAAATCTCTGCCACTCCTACCTTAAATCATTTCAAGGCTTCCTAAAAATCCAAGGTCTACAATGACCAGCAAGTATTTTTGAGCTGAGCCAGGGGTAATTTCCTCTACTTGGCTTCTCCTCCTCAAATAGCTTGGTGTTCTTGGTGAAATCCAAGTACCTAATTCCAATGGAGAAATAAAAGGTAAGTCAGGTTGGGAGTCATAGAAATTCTTTTAATTTCCTATCTATCTGAAACATCAATTTAAAATCTGTACACCTTTATTCAAGCATTCATTGCATCATTTTTCCTTTCTTTCTCAGCCCCCAACCGCACCCTTGACCATCACCACCCTTAGAAGCTATAGCATCTCTGAGAGCTGTATTCCTCTTTTTCCTTGAAAATGGCACTTACTTACTTTGCCCCTTGGACAAAAGAACCAGTGCCTTATAAACAAAGCCTGGCCTTCCTTAATGGTGTGAGAGTGAAGAAGGTATAAGTAGAGTCTATTGTATTTCTAACGATATTCACACTGAGCTGCTGTGTTCCCTTTAAAACAGAGCCAGGGCATGCTTAGGTTTTTTGATGTCTAGGATTTGGATATTTCCCATAGAGTGCTGCCTTACACAAATTGGAAATGGAAGATATTCTAAAGCAGCATCAAAAATTGAGATGTTCTGGGCTTTCTCCAAACATGTAGACTTTGGGTTTCATGTGGAAGAACTTTCTAACAGGAAGCACTCACAGTAGATTATGGAATCATCTTTCCAAAAGACTTCTGAAAAATTCATGATATTCATCACAGTACAAGGCTTCCCAAGAAGTAAATGATTGGATAGAAAGATATGAGTCACTGGATGGACCATCCGCTGTAGGATGGACCAGTTACCTGTGAACCTGAGGGCCAGTAAGGTATACACACCTAAGCAGGAGACACCTCCAACAGCTTATGCCCCTTCACAGCAGTAGGGCTTAGTAGAGAAGAACATAGTAAGAGATCAAGAGAACGCATAGAAAAACTAACAAAGAAACCTCCTAGTTTAATGCCAGTGTATCTTTTCCATTTATTTCTCAGATTCCCTTTTCTGAATGAAAACTCTTTAGTGATTTGGAGCACTGTTTGGCTTAAGGAAACCTTGAGATAACTCTGTGCTTCAAGTTCTTTCCCCCATTCCCATTTATTCATGGTTAACTTGGCAATTTCAGCCTCAAGAAGTCAACAAATATTGGAAAAATGAAGAGATGGGTTTGTCTGAAAGGAAATAAAGAGTAGATGAATGGGGAAAATAGAGTAATACCAAATTTCGCTCTAAGAACCATTGACGTGTTTTCATTTCCATCTCCCTTTATTCTCCAGGCAACCAGGAAAGTTTGTCTCCTCCAGCTCTCAACCCGAAAGACCAAATGGTAGTGTAAATGAATAATTTTGTTGTTCTTGTTTTCATTTCTTTTTTTTATCAGAGTATTTACAAGTTTACAGAAAAATTATTCATCAAGTACATGTCCTTATATACCACCGTCCCACCCTCACTTTTCCTATTATTAACATTTTGCATTAGTGTGGTACCTTTGTTAAAATTGATGAAACAATATTATTGAACTTATACTAGTAACTATAGTCTATAGTTTACATTAGGATTCGCTCTGTGCTGTACAGTTCTGTTGTTTTGCTTTTATATTTATTCTGGTAACATGTACAGCCTAACATTTCCCATTTTAACCACTTTTAAATATACAATTCAGTGGTGTTAATTACATTCACTGTGTGCTACTCTCACCACCATCTATTACCAAAACTTTTGCATCACCCTAAACAGAAACTCTGTAATGGGGATTTAATTCTTAATAATTTTGTTTTAGAATACCTTCCCTCTTCCTTCTGTGTGAGGCAACATTGTAGGGAAAATGTCCAAATGCTAGATCTAAGATATCTCCTATCTATTGTGCATACCTCTTGTTGTTCATCTCCCACCTCCATGGCCCGCTGATATGAGTGTTTGTGTTAACTTCATCCAACTCTGCTACTATCTTCTCTCTGTGGACATCATTTGATCTGCTGGACTGTGGTCAGTAAGTCCTGACTGTCCTTAGCTGCAGAAATTCTAGATTGTGTTGGCCAGTTTAGTACAATCATCTTATTAGAACTGTGTGTACATTGTGGTGGAGCCAGAAGTCGTGAAGAGAAACTGGGAGTGGGGAGGAAAGCTGGACTAAAGGAAAGCTAATGACAAAATAAGAAGGGAGGGCAGGGCAAAATGAATTCTCTTCACACAGAATACATTCTAGGCCCTGAGGGTGGGATTCTCAGAAAGGGCTTATAAACCTACTCATTCAGAACCCTCTCAACTTCCATGCTTCTAACTAAAAGGTATTGGCATGCCTCAAGTTGAGAATCACAATGTGCTACATGGCCATATTAGAGAAGAGGTGAGGAGAGAAGGCGGGGGGCGGGGAAGAGGAGAGAAAAATACCATGAATGCTAGAGAAAGTGATGTAGAACAAGAAAAGTTGTGAGGGTTTTAAATGATGAAAAGCCTATCGTTTAGGTTTTGTCCTGGGGAATTCCAATTGCAGGGTAAGAACTTGAGGCAAATGAAGTAATATCAGACCAGTTATTTTTGTACCACCTTCCTTATTCTGTCGGGATGTAAAATGAGTAAGACAGAGCAAGGTGGTCAAAAGAGAGACCCTCAAGTTGTCCAGAAAAAGAGTTCAGATATTGCAGTAGAGCTGTGGTCCCCTGAGTCACAGACAAATCTTCTGGGGGTATGAAATAGAAAATAGCACACAAGGAAACCTTTTTGAACAGAAGCCTAAAGGAGCCGCTGCTAATGTCAGGAGTGGCCAAAGAAGCAGCAACCCCAAAGGGAATCCACATCATATTGAGAGGATGACTAGCTAAACATAGTCAACAGTCATAGAAAAACAATGGTAGACATTGAAGCTTAGAAAATGAGCACACAATTCTTGCAATAATTCTTTTGCTCTGGTACAAATACAGCACAAGGTGAAACCATTGGAGTCTACCATCCAAAAAGAATCTGTTGCTTGTTCTTTTTCAGTTTGTTTAAAATATCACTTTACTACAACAAGACTCCATATTTGGTCACTTTTAATAGTTTTCCGTAGATGGGTTACCTGCTCACAAATTTGAAAAAAACAGAGTGAACATTGGAGACCTTTTTTGCTCATTAAAAAAAAAAAAGATTTGACTTTCCTTAATTATGTAAAAATACTGCAAAACACACATATACACACAACTCACCCATAATCCAATCTCAAATATGTATAGAGATATAGTTTTATACATGTGTATGCATATGTGTGGATGTCAGGTAGACAGAGAGGTAGATAGGTCAAAGATAGATAGATAGATAGATAGATAGATAGATAGATATTAGATAGATAGTTATAAATATCTTATATAAGGAAAAAATAACATTCTTCCATTGCTTTTTCATTCTCACCTTCAGAGGCTTCCATTTTCTGAATTCCCTTCTCAACATTTTCCTATACTTACACAGATATATAAACAAAAATGGAATCATTCCAAACATATTAATATCCAATTTACTTTATACTTTTAATATAAATGGGCATAATTCTAGAGCAATAGATTTAGCTGTAGCTCATTAAAATATCCCATATTTGATTTTTATCACACTTCGTTTAGCCATTTCCTTGCTAAATTATTTTTTGTTATTTTTTTCACTATTTCTCACAATGCTGCAATGAATATTATTGAACTTGTATTTATGTTGTCAACCATTATGTCTCTGTGATCGAGCTGCAGAATGGATATTGCTGCAAAGGTATTGACATTCCACATCCAGATCTGAATAAAAGGACTACAAATGCCCCAGAGATCCTGGACTTCAGTCTCCATGTAGTAACTGGATGAGACTTTAGGGTTATTACCTTTGACTTTGAGGCTGAACAGATGCACTAAGTACAGAAAGAATATTGCTTATAGATGGTGGGCAGCCAAAGGGATGAACTGTGCTAGTTTCCTATTCAATTCATTTCTCTACTTTTTCTTACCACCAGAACTCCACTTTGGTTTGGTAGCAATGTGCATTTTAAAAATAATTTCCTTTGCAGTATCCTTTGCAGCTAGAGGTGATCTTTTGCCCTGGCTCTGGCCAATGAGATATCAGCAGGAATCTACAGGGTGGAACTTCTAAGAAAGCATTTTTTTTTCCTGTAAAAAGACAGATTCAGCTGGAACATACGTACAATTTGCCCTTTCACTGCCACCCTTTTCCTTTATTGGAATGAAGATATAAAGACTGGATATAGTGCAGCCATCATAAGGACAAAAGTCACAAGTTAAGGGTGGGAAGCAAAAAGCTACAAGAGCTGTATGACTTTGATAACTTCCTTGAATAGCTGCACTCGTCCTGGCCTGCCTTCCTTGCAACTTCTAGGTATGAGAACTAAAATAAAGCCTCGATTTTAAGTTGCCATAGTCTGGAATATGTCCCCTTCGACCAAGTAGTTCTTCCTTCATATGTGAACTAGCACTTTGACAATCTGATAAACAAAATATAGAATCTTATTTTAATTCAATTTCAATATTAATGAGGATGAACATATTTTATTTTATTGACCATTTACTTTTTTTTGCTATTGTGACTTGTGATTTATATTTTTAGTCCATTGTCTATTTTATTATTCATCTTTTCCTTGTTTATTAGAATTAGAATTAATTTGTATGGTTATCCCCAATATCCATCACCCCAGGAAAAGATATATTTGACCTCTTATTGGAATTCCATTACATGTACATGTAAGTTTGGAAAAGACTGATAGAAGATTAGCTATTGAATTGTCAGTATAAATAAGGATATTTCATTTCATCTCAGAGGCAATATCAGGATAAGGATCACATGGGTCGCTGGAGCCCCATTGTATTTACACCCATAGTAAAATAGATAAATACATTTCTCTGCTTTGGATTCACATTCAAAATCCAGCACTGCCATTCATCGTGTAAGGGGCAGTGAGTTATTTGATTTTCTGAGGCTCAGTTGCTTCATCAGTTACACAGGTAACCCACCCACCTTGCAGAATGGTTGTTTGTAAAATTCATCATGTACCTAACAGAGCAAATGCACAAGAAAAGTTAGGTGTGCTCTCTCTCTCCACTTCTAATTGTCAATTCTCACACACTTGTCCAACTTCCTCTGGTCAATTGGCTAATTCAGCATTTTTATGAACATGTTTTGGTTAATTTTATAGTGCTGGGTTTGGGATAACAGAGGTAGATATAGGTTGCAAGCAAAGCATAACCTTTGTCTCAAGGAACTTAGAGTCTAGTGAGTAAATAAGCATTTCTTATATTTTTATAAAGTAATCAACATAGTGTAAATCTTTGGAAATGAATAAAAATGATTAAAGCGTATCATGGTGTTTGTAACTAGCAGTGCTATTGTATGGATATGACAGTGGATAGATTTATGCTTTATTAATATGTAACAATAAAATTCATTTGTTGAAAAAAAAAAAAAAAGGATGATGATAGAGAAGCTGAGAATGCTTGCAACTGAAAGCAATACAGTTCCATCCATCTGCCCCATGGGTTCTAAGCCCCCTCTCAATCAGAAACAGTGGGCATCACCATCCCAAAGTCAGCAACTATGGACTAAAGTAGACTTATTTTTCTAGCAATGGAAGAATCTGTACCATTGATATAAAGGCAGTGGCCATCAGAGTTCTGAGGGGAGGGAGAGGGAAGAATAGGTACAATATGAGGACATTTTGGGGGCATTGGAATTGTCCTGCATGACATTGCAATGACAGATACAGGCCATTATACATTTTGTCAAAACCTATAAAATTGTGTGGGGCAAAGTGTAAACTATAATGTAAGCTATAGACCTTGATTAGTACAATGCTTTCAGTATGTGTTCATTAATTGTAACAAATGTACCACACAATGAAATATGTGGGAAATGTTGGGGGGAGGGGGCATATGGGAATCCCCTATATTTTTTATGTAACATTTATATAATCTAAAGCTTCTTTAAAAATAAAAAAAATAAAATAAAAACATAGTGTTTTTTGTGGAATTCTTAAATATTTTTTAAGAGTTATGAGTTAATAAGATTTCTCTTTATTTAAGAGAATTTCAGTGGGAATGGTGAACAAGGGTTTTGGAGCCATAAAATATTTTGTTTAAAATGGCCTTGGGGGTGGATGTGGCTCAAATGGTTGGGCGTCCGTCTCCCATATGGAGAGACCTGGGTTCGATCCCTGAGACCTCCTGGCAAAAATAAAAAATAATAATAATAAATAAAATAAAATAAAATGGCCTTAACATGGCCCTCCATAGTTACTTACAGTCAAGAGAAAATCAATTACTATCTCTGCATTTGGTTCTACTTGGAAGATGATTGTTTGGCCAAAAGATGAGGAACGATATGAAATGGTGTCTAGCCTGCTATTGCCATGATATGGTTACATAAAAAACACCCCCAAACTTCCTTCAAATGTGGTAGCTTCTGTTCAGTTCCACAGACTACTAACCAAGGCCATATACTTTGTAAAATCATAAGGATAGCTGGAGAAATTATCAAAGGAGTAACAAGAATTTTTTCCCCATACTTGAAAAACACTTCTCACTTAGTTGAAAGGGAACATTGAATGTCCAGCAAAAGGAGTTAAAAAAGACTCATATCAAAATACATCATCCTTAAATTTTGGCACGCTTAAATTAAAGAGAATTTCTAAACTCTTACAAAAAGAGAGGACATTTTAAGAAAAAAAGCAACATTCAGAAAATCACATAAAAATGGCATTGAACTTCTCAATTAATGCATTAGAACAAGACCTTCAAGTGATGTTTTTTTAGCCTAGAATTCTATACTACCTCAACTTTTACATCTGAGGGCAGCATAAAGATACTTTCAGATAAGAAAAATCTAAAAAACTAACTCCCATTCCCACTTTCTGGAAAGGTCGCTGGAGGATACAAATCACCAAAACAAGGAATGCACCAATCAAGAGGAGGAGTTCCTCATCCAACACAATGAGGAATAAAGGGGAGTCTTAAAACAAAAGCAAGTATCGGGACAGGGCAATGCCGGGAGAACAGCCAGTGGAAAGTGAAACAGGAGGATTGTGATTTCTACATGGGAGGTCTCCAGAAGGGAAGTTGGAATTGTGCCATTTTCAGATAGAACTGACCACATGGAAAATGTTATTAAAAAGTTGTAGTTGAAGAAATTACGTTATATCTGAGGGTTAACTTGTGCCAAATTGGTAAAAAGGATGTGTATTACTCTTTGGAAATGAATAGAAAAGATGAGAACATAATATAATGTTTGTAACTAACAGTGCAATTATATGGGTACGATAGTGGTTGAAAGGGAAAGTCTAAGGTCATGTATATTACTAAAAGGAAAGCTAAAAAATGTAACATGGGACTGTATAACACAGTGAAACCTCATGTGAAATATGAATATGGGTAATATTGCACATAGAAGACTGTTTTTCTTTGAAACTGAACAAATGTATGCTAACGTTACCAGATGTTAATATCAGAAGAAAAACAACAACAACATTATGCTAAAGGAAAGAAACCAGACACAAAGTACTACATATTGTATGATTCCATCTATATAAAATGTAAATATAAATCCGTTTATAAAGATGGAATTAGATTAGTGGTTATGTAGGGCTGGGGAAGGATAGAGGGACTGAGAGGTGACTGCTAAGGGGTGTGAAGTTTTTCCTTTTGGAGTAATGAAATTTCTAAATTTTTTGGTGGCGATGAAGACACAACACTGTGATTATACTAAAAGCCATTGATTGCACACTTTGGATAGATTGTATGCTATGTGAATATATCTCAATAAAACTGCTTTTAAAAAAGTACATTAAAGAGCACAAAAGTCCACGTCATCAAGCACAACCCCCCACCCAGCTAGGTTGTAACGTGGTAACCCTGAGCTCAGAGAAGGGCAATCAACACCCATAAAAAAAGTCTTCAAGCCCACAGAAAAGCTTGACATGAAACCTGGGCAGACCACCCCAACATGTAGCCATATGGGCTTCAGTTTTTTATTTGCTTTGCTTTAGTTAAGAAGTAAAACATTGCAGGTATTGAAAAAAACAAGTGATTAAAAAAAAAAAAAAACCAGGGCAAATAAAAAATTTTATATATGGCTGAAACTTAGAGAAGTATTGATTGTTAATTTCAAAGGAGAAATGGCTTACGGGGCCCTCCTAAGCTGGTCTCCCTCACTTCCTCCTACCCCTTCTCTAGACTTCAACGTGCTTAACTTCTTTCAGTTTCTCAAAATTGCCATGCTAACGATTCCTTTGGACTTTGCACCTGCCATTGAAATTTGTCTGTGGTCTTTCTGCCACTCTCCCTCAATCTTCTCTGCCCCTCTTTGCTTGACTAACTCCGGTACAAGCACAGATTCAGGAACAAGTCTTCACAGGTTGTATTGCACACAGCTGGCGCTCAATAAGCACTTTCTGAGCCAATGAATAAATCTATGCATGAGGCTAGTAAATGTCTAGGGATATAGTTAATAAATATGATCTACCTACAATTTGCAAAGCAGGGTGGTATGTTGGATTAAAGCTTTTTAAAAGCTTTTCTTTTTTTCCCTCAAGAAGTTTACAGTATGATAAGAAAACATAACTGTTATTAAAGACAGAGAGGGACTATGTGTGAGTTGAGTCAGAACTGGCTAACCTCAAGATGCTAGGCTGGCAAAGGGATGTCCTGATGCACACATGGCCTTTTAAAAAAGTTCTTTAACAGGAGCAGCAGCTTGCTAAACGGTACAGTCTTTAGTGGGTGCCTTTGATTAGGAATGTAGGTGTATCCTGAAATTAATATGTAAATTTACTTAGGATAAGTGACTTAGCCTCTCTGCATTCCACTGAAAGGTGAAAAGCCCATCAAAAAAAAAACCTAATAAAGCAATATTATTTAAATAGATGGCATCCTAGGTAGAAATGTGTATGCTTCAATATTCTTAAGATTTTAAGAGTTAAAAAGAAAACCCCAAAGCACCACACAGTTGGCCTTCTTGAAGAGATAAGCTAATACAAAAACACCTTTTGGGTCATTGTCTTTGTTAGAATAAACTTCCTTCCTAAACAGATAGCAGTTTGCTAAATGCCAGGTTAGCTGTGGGGCAGATAAATTTAGATAGTGTCAACACAAATAGCTGTTGACTTCTTGTGGAAGATCAAACCACTCCAAAACAAAACTCAGATATTTTATCATAGGCAATTTTGCTTTCAGATCATATTTCCTGTGTTATTGCTGCACTCTTTCCTTTTTTGTTGTTGTTATTACTACCCATATTTGCATGTAAACAGGATCTCTGGTGCTTAGCAATTTATCACTTTAGTTTCTTCACTGCTGAAATTGATTTAGTTCTCTAGTAGAGAGGAGAGCTCTCTGAATTCTCTCCCATCCCACAAAGTTTATCCCATTTTAAAATCTGGACTCTATACCTACCTCAGTTAGTGAAGGTTACTGAAAGGACAGTCACTAAAATAACTCTGGTAATTGAGAAAAATCAGAAGAATGCAAATTATATCAATAGGGCTCTGTGTAAATATATTATTGAATGTATGATACAAATATACAATAAGACTGCTACATGCAGAACTATATATAGTGAAATAGGAATATGGTCAGAATTTATTTATAAATGAAAAAAACAAGTGTAAACAAAGAAAAAAAAACAAGTGTAAACACAAGTATGCTATATTCTCATTTATATATAAAAATTGGGTGGTGGGAGGAAATGAAAGGGCCTGAATGGGCCTCTATCTTTTGCTTTGTACCCTGTTCTAGTGTGTGTGTGTGTGTGTGTGTGTGTGTGTGTGTGTGTGTTCTCCTACCATGAACTTGTATTACTTTTATAATTAAAACCAACCAACAAAATCCAATAAATTCAAGGAAAGGCTCTAGTTTTCTGACTTTTCTGATTTTCCAAAGTGTCATGATAAAAGTAGGAAAATCAAACTGCTGTTATAGGAAGTCATTCTTTTTTAGCAGCCTACAAAGTAAAGGACCTCAAGAGGACTCCTTGTCTCTCAACAGCCTTTACAGACACATGGATAACTAATCTCTAAGATCCCCCAAGAAATGACAATCCAAGGTTTAAATTGCAACCTTTTACATTAAGGGAGTATACCGCAGAGAATTCCCTCTCCCATGCACCCCCCAAAAAGGGCACCGGGTGCCAGCAATGGGAAATGCTAGGGAAGCTTTCTAAACTTTAGTGATCAGCCATGGCCATCCTTTTTCCCTTTCTTGTTTGAATGAAATAACTCTGCCTCGGCATCTTAGATAATATGTGAAAATCAATTCCTCAAGCACCCAAAATAAATACTAACCCCCTCAAAAAAAAAAAAAAAAGGATAGGAATCAAAGTATAATGTTCAAGCAAAAAACTTTCCAGTCTATGCAAATGAACTCAGCTTACATAGATCTTTATCTACCAGAGTGGCACTTCAGAATGACTTCTAGAGCTACCTTTCCCCTATATGGGTCTTTGCTGGTTTCTAGGCTAATATAAGTTGGTTGGAGGCATAAAGATCACCATGGCTATTAAGCAACATTCTGGTGATCTTTGCATTTTGACAGAAGAGGGAAATGAAAGCTGTAGTTAATGTTCAAAGTTAACAGCCTCTTGGAGACTCACAAAATAGAATTTAGGTCACTGGCATCTGCTGGAGAGAAGAAAGGCAATGGGGCATTACATAAAGAACTCTGGACTAAGAGTAGAGAGAATTGAGTTCTAGTTCTGGTTTTCCCAACCAGAGTGATCATGGACTAAGAGTAGAGAGAATTCAGTTCTAGTCCTGGCTTTCCCAGCCAGAGTGATCATGGGAAAGGCATTATTTTCTGTGCCTTAGTTATTTTCTTTTGAAAAATCTAGAGCTAGACCAGATGGTGTTTTGTAATCCCTCCTGTTCTATGGAAATTGGTTCATGATGATTTATCATGGTGTGCATGTTTCTGCAGCTATCAAGAAGTCTAGGCATGCCCTTTCTAACCTCAAAGAAAACAAAAAGGGGAAGCAAATCTTTATTTTGCAGGCAGTTACTTAAAGTCCCTAAAATCAAATGCCAGGCATGCCAGGGATGTTTGCTTCACAACCGAGGTCAGGGGGAGGAGAACTGAACCATAGAGTGCTTTTAAAGATTTGATTTCCCAGGGTTTACATTCTCAGTCTTGACTCTGCACCAAGCTTAGCTGTGGAGCCCTTAAACAGGCTAGATGTATAAATGCACCCCTGAAAATTCTGATTCAGTTCTTCCAAGGTGGAGTCTAGACCTTGAAGGCAAATTGGGGAACCTTGTGCTAGGACCTCACAATGAGTCACTTATAGAAATGGGATGAGAAACTCCCTGTTCTCTAGTTCAGACACTGGAAACGAACAAGATGGGGGGAAAATAAAAAATAAAATCACTTTGGACAACATTCAGCTCTGGGAAAACCCAGGGCATGTTTAGAGTTTGTGATTAGAACTCTCTAGACTTTTTTCAGTATTCATTCCCTTGTGCTTTTTGTTGGCTGTCCAAAGATCACTATAGGTCGTAAGAAACTCAGGTCTGGTTTCCCTGAGAAGGTTACCACGTTCTAAAAGTAATCCCTCCCATTATTCTCCACTCTTCTTATCATTAAACTCCCATCCTCAGTTAAGTTCTCAGTCTTGCAGGTTAGATCTGCTAATTCAGGTCATGATAAGTGGCTTGCCAGTTTGGGGCAGAGTTCCGTCTTCTCTAAAAAGATGGAAGTGGATCAATTCTTGAGGTTTCATTTTCCCATCTCATGTCATATATCTATGTATAACCTGATGTGTTTCAATTGAAAAGAATCACTTAAAAATCAGTTACAGACTTTTAGGCACTATGGTTCACCATGAAACATCAACCCAACTTAGGGGCTAGTATCACTAAAAGAATTAAGGAACATTTTATGAAAATGAATTGCATATAGCAACAATTGCCACACAATTGGGATCTCCCACTTGAGTCAGCCCAGTGATTACTTTTAGGGCCGGCTTGATGCCATCGTGGCCATAAACAGGCCATTCATCACTGCAACAGAAAGGTCATTTGGTACATGCTGGGCTAGAAGAGTGTGATGGGGCCACTCTTGTATTCTGGTTCATTCTTTTTCTCTTTTCTTATCAGTAGCCTTCATAAACTTTCTTCATCTTAGTTAAGCCTCAGCTAGCTCCTACAGAGAGGTGAATTCAATTTTCTCCTCCCTTCCTCCTTCTTTCCCTCATATCCTGTGACAATTGTGAGGTTCCCCCATTCTATCCTCTTCCCTTCCTTTGAGTAATGGGAGAAAAGAGGCAGTCATAGCCTATTTTGCAGTGACACCTCTCAAAGGCTGGGTAACAATTTGGTAAAGAGCAAACAATTTTTACTCTTCTCTCTTCCTTGGACCACCATGAAAAGTAGTGTCTGTTGAGATTCTCAGGGAGTTTCTACAATCTCAATGAGATGACTGTCCCTCAGTTGCTTTAGGAGGCATGAGAAGAAACATTTAAGCACCTAGGTTTTAAATATTTTTGATAGTTATAGCTATATAACTACCCAGAGAAATGTATATATGTATATATTTATATATAAAATTACACACAAAGACATATAGCCTTCTTTCGTGTGTGTGTATTTAACCCTTAGGATGCTATCCTACCATCCATCATCTCTTTTTTGGCCATGTGCTTCCATTGAGTTGTAACTTTCACATAAAAGGTTTCTCTCTTTTCATTAGTAACACATGGAAACCCACATACCTACCTCCTTGTCTATCACTTGAAAGGGAGAGAATTGATTTCTTTGGTGTCTGATCACCAAAGAAACTGAATTTAGGCTGGGAGTCTTGGCATAAGGGTGGCAATTACTCCACGACTGGCTACATTTTCATGAGAAGATGTAGCACGAAACAACTACATTCTGTTTAGAATTTTGTGCTGAACTCAGGTTACCTTTAAATTTTTAGTGTTCTGACAGATTGAAAGCCTTAAATATTGGTCAAACTTGTCACAAAATCTCTCCAACAAAAATGCTTTATATTCAGAAATACACACTAGTACAGAAGCGTTGAATTCAATTATATTGGGAACAGGAAAATGTTGGAAAACAATCCTTGGAGGTGAGTTTCCAAACATGAAAATTAGATTAAATTTGTTATACCTGACAAGTCTATTGTTTGGAAGGGAACGTTTATTGAAGGAAGACAAAGATGTCGGAAGCAGACTTTATTCATTCATTAGCTTTGTCTTTGAATGAACTGAGACAATGGACATTCTCAGTAACCAAAGGTCTTTTATTTTTTAAAGAATATTGAAAATTTCTACAGAAAAATTAGTCACTTTATCATTATTTTTCTTTTAAACTAATCAGCCCGATTTGCTTTCGCACAGTAAGAGTTTAGAATGCAATTAGAAACAAGTGACTTGTGAAAAGGTCATAGAATTTTGTGGTGCTTTGATGGCACTGAGAGTATTTATATGTATGTATATGTAACCTTCACATTACTGTGTCTCAGCATCATTAAAACAATAGTGAAGAAGTCTTTGCTTTTTCAATTATTGTTGTTATGATAGAATTAAGGCTGTAATTTAAACTTCTCTCTGGCATGTTTTAAGAGATAGTTATGATTTAAAATAATCATCTTTCCCATTTTCTTCTTTTCCTTCCTTAAACTAGAGAAAAAATAGATGTGATCTCAATGCCTTAAATTTTCTGAAGATAGATGATGGGTGTTAGGAAGTTCCCTTAAGTGAGATGATCAAGAGATAATTAAAAAGAGGAGAGTTATTGAACAACCCCAAAGTGCCTGTGCAAATCATTCTATATAAAATTTATACTTAAAATTTAAATTTAAAAAGTACATACACCAACAATGAAAGGAGGGGCACGAAATCATGGATGGAAGCATGTCAGAAATCTGCTTATAACAATAGAATCAGGAAGGCAAAGGCCCAGAAATACCAAAGAAAACAAAAAGGGCCTTTCAAGCTATATTTGGAACAGGAAGATGAATGTGGAAGGTGACCACTTGGGAGTAATGATATAATGTTATCAGATGGCAGGGCAACAGCAAAATGACATAAATAATATTTTACTTCTATCTTTTACTTCAAGAAGAATGTTCCTTAAACTGAAAAAGTTATTTAAAAAGCATTAGGAGGGATTCGAAATCTAAATTAGGAAAGAAGATGTTAGAGAACCATGGAGCCATTTTTAAGGAATTCACGTCTAGAAGAATTTATTCCCAGTAAATAGAAAGTCTTCAGTGGTGTGATGTAGAAATAAAATCTGTACTCTTTGAAACATCACAAGAAATGAGAATGTTCCTAAAAGTTTCAGAACAAAGATACATCCCAATTTTCAAGGGGGAAAAAAAAAAAAGGTATGTTTCTGAAACTGTAGACAATGCTTTTCATGCTACACAAAAAGCTATGCATGAATTCTTAGTCCCCTATTATGATTCTAAATATCCATGACATTAAAGACACTTTAAAAGAGAAATACATCACGTACTAATAAGCCTATCATACTAACAGAATAAGTACTTCCATTTTTGTTCATCCCTTCCTAATCCTTGACTACACAAATGTATATTTTCTCACGTTTGCATGTGGTAGATGTACATTTTTCAGTGTTGTTCTTTAATTTACCAATATATCAATATCAGTTTTTTATGTGTTTAGATTTCACAGGCATAATTTTAAATGAATATACACTATTCTCTCATACAGATAAGTGCTAATATATTAATTTAATATTGAACATTTAGATAGCCTTAAATTTTTGGCTTTATATATAATCTGGAAACGAATATCTAATGTATATAGATTTTCTTAATTTCTTGGATAGGTTTATTTGAACACATTCCCCAAAATGGGTTTAGGAGACCAAGAGATATAAGCATTATATGGCTGTAATTAGGTGCTATAAAATTGCATTTTAAAATGATAACAATTTATTTCAACTTCAGCACCATTTTATGTTTATCTTGCCAGCACTGAGAATTATGAGTCTGATGAAATGTTATGGAAATTTTAATAGGTAAAAAATGCAACTCAAAGAGTTTATATGTATTTTATTTAATTTTGATGGAGGCTAAATTTTTCTAATTGTCAACTTAATGATAATTTCTATTGTGAGTAATATTCCTTTGTGAATGTTATACATTGAATAAAGTTTCTTTTTCAAATTGTGAGTTTCACATTGCATATAATGTTTTACATGATTTTTCAAATTTGTTGAAAATATTATAGTTTTATTGCCTTTCTTTTAAGTTACTTTTATAGGTTTTCACTTTTAAGTAGTTAAATTGGTTTTATTTCTTGGGAATTTTCTAAATTATTTCCAAAATTAAAAATGTTGCTTGAAAAATTGATAAATATTTCATTCTATTTGTTCAATGTTTTTATATATTTTGATTGACCCAATTATTATACAAGAAATACTGACGGTAAAATGTTCAAGTCTTAAGTACAGAATGAAACATGAAAGTCTCTCAAACTATCCAGATCGCAATACTCTCCCCATTGGTACCGTTACTGACAATTCCGTATGCTTGTTTCTAATTCTTACTTTAAGGTTTTGAATGCAGTTTCTCTCTCTCTCTCCCCCCTCCCTCTCTCTCTCTCTCTCTCTCTTTTCTGCACATACGTTAATATTTTATACCTAGATAAATGGAATCATAAACAGTTTTCAGACTTGCTTTTTTCATTTAACAATGTCTTCAAGCTCTTTCTATCTATATCAGCCCTTTTAATGGCCCCATTGCATAGTTGACCATGAAAGTTCTATGATTTGTCTAATCACTAATCTATTAAAAGTGGTTTCCTGATGTGATTGTGGAAATGCTTTTATATAACTGTATGTACATGTGTAAATATTTCTATGGGATAAATTCTATGAAGTGGATCTGCTGGGTAATGAGTATGTGCATTTTAAATGTGGAAAGATGATGCTAAGTGGTCCTCTAAAAATGTTTTATCAATTTATGCCCTCACCAATATGTATTTTAGATTGTCTTTTCTCTGTATCTTCACATACTAGATATCATTAGTATTTTAAAATGTTGCCAAAAAAATGAGAAAAAAAAAAGTGCATTATGGAGTTCTATACTTAGGAAGAATGTAGAATATAAGAGCAAACTATTTTGCTACCATATCCATTGTGAAAAAAAATCAAATATTTTTAGAGACATCAGAGAGCTGTAGATGAAAAAAAAAAAACTCTAAAAGAACTAAATTCAGGTATGGAAGAGCCCTTCCTAAGTAATGGAGATTGGTGGCTGCTTTTTTCCTTGCACCCATTTGTTGTGTCTGGCCCAGGGGGAATGGAATATTAGGCTTGCCATAGTCAGAGAGAATCTTCTGGGGGAGAGAGAAACCACATGGGTTGGCATTATGGGTTGAAACCTACAGGGACTCCACAAACACAATGGGTTTTCCACTTCTGCCAGTTTGTCTTCATAGGGCATTGCGGAGTACTAAATCAGCTTGGAAAGATGGAAGCTGAGTTGGAAAGCAGTATACAAATGCATAGAAAACTGCTGGAATACACACAGGACAAATGGTATTCTAGAGTCATTTGAAACCCATTTTGAATTGAAACTAAATTAAACAGGCATACAAATGACAGGGCAATGACCTCCCTGGGGGAAAAAACTACCTACTTCAGTATCTATAGTTATTTATGAAAAATGCTTGCAATGCAATCAAATTTATGAGACATACAGAACAGGAAAATGTGACTTATAATCAAGAACTAAAATAACAGTCAATAGATGTAAACCCAAAGATGACCCATATATAGGAATTATAGATGATAATTTAAAAATGATTATATTAATGTTAAATAAAATATAGGAAAAAGGGACACAGTGGATAAAAATATTAGTGTACTTTCACAGAGAAATACGTTACCTAAAATGAGTCTAGTATATATTCTAGAACTTGAAGAATATATTATCTGAAATTAAAAATTTATTGGATGCAAGGAATAACAGAGTGGATACAGAAGAAGAGAGGCTTAAAGAAGTCAAATACACATAAATAAACGTTATATAAAATGAAGCACAGATAATAAAAAGTATTTATAACCCCCCCACAAAAACAGAGTCCATGACATTGTTAATGGTCTGACATACATGTAATTGGAATCCCAGAAGAAGAGGAGAGAAAGACTGGTGTGAAATAATATTTGAAGCAATAATACCTGAATATCCTGCCCCCCAAAAAATGATAAATGTCCAAATACGGCCTCCAAAAATCACAAGGACTTGCAAGAGATCAAATATAAATAAAACCATACCTAAGCACACCATGCTTAAATTGCCAGAAAACAAAAAGAAATAATTTTTAAAGCAGCCATTGTTTAGGGGAATAACAATATGAATGGCAACTGAGTTACCAATGGAGACTATAGAAACCAGAAGACAATAAAATGAGATATTTAAATGCATAAAAGAGAAAAACAATGGTAAACTAGAATTCTAAAGCCAGTGAAAATACACTTCAAAAGTGAAGAGGGAAAATAAGGACATTCTCAGGAAAACAAAGCTGAGAAAATTTATTCTGCAAACCCACACTGCAAGAAGTACAAAAGGGAATTATTCAGGCCATTGGGAAATCATTCGAAATGCAAGCACAGAAACTCAGAAATCAGTAATGAGCACGTAAAAGGGAAAATATATTAGTAAATATAAACGATCATTTTAGTACACAAAAAACTATTGGCTTTAAAACTATAGCAATATCAATGTTGTTAGGATCTAAAACACAGACAGAAGTAAGATATGTAACAATGATAGCACAAAGAGTGAGGGAAGGATAAATGGAATCATCCTAGTGTAAGGTTCTTGTTGTTCATGAAATGGTAAAATAATAATTCAAGATAAACTGCAATTCACAAAGGATGAATATTGTAATATCTAGAGTAACTAAATAATACAAAAATATGAACCAAAAAAAAAAAATACAGAATTTAGAATGAAGTAATAACACATAATTGATTAATCACAAAGAAATCAGAAAAGGAAGAACAATGGGAAAAGAAGAAATTGAACAAAAAAGCATTACTATACCAATAATTATAATAGTTACATTAAATTTAAATGGACGAATCACTGCATTAAAAGACAGTAATTGGGGGCAGATGTGGCTCAAATGGTTGGGACCATATGGACCATATGGAGGGACCTGGGTTCAATTCCTGGGACCTCCCATAAAAATAAAGAAAAATATAGAAGGCACATGGGCTGCCAGGTCCTGTGCGTGAGTTTGCTGTCAGATCCCACAAGCGAGTGAACCCCCCAAGCCCTGCACGTGGATGCGCCATCAGGCCCCTCCAAGCCACGCAGCAGGAAGATAACATAACAGACACACCAAAAAAACAGGAATTAAGGTGGCGCAGGCAGTAGGACGCCTCTCTCCCACATCAGAGGTTCCCAGGATCGAACCCGGTGAAGACAGGAGGAGAAGGATGAGAAGAGAGGGCAGGAAACAGACACAGAGAATTGCCCAGTGAATGGACACAAAACCAGCAAAAATGGGGGCAGGGGGTGTAAAAATGGATAAAAGTAAATAAATAAATCTTTAAAATAAAATTTAAAAAAAGACAATAATTGTCAGGCTGGAATCTTAAAAACAACAGCAACAAAACAAAACCAACTATTGCCTATGTAAAAGAGACATTTAAATATAAGTTAGAAGTAAAAGGGTGAAAGAATATATGCCATCCAAACATCAAGAAAAGTTTTAAGAGTACATTTTAAAATAAGGCACTAGCAAAGCAGATGGGTTTTAGATGATATATAGGTCACTTTAACAAAAATACAACAAGATTTCAAAGAATCCTCAAATTATTAGAATTATTCTAACATGTTTTTGTTAAACCCTTTTAATAAGATTTGACATTGCATAGTCAAATCTCCCCAGATTATCTACAGGTCAATGCAGTACTAAACAAAACCCAACAGATACTTTGTGAAATTTGACAATTTAAAAATTATTTGGTAGGTCAAATACAAAGAATATCAAAGACACTCCTTGAGAAGGAAACAAGATATAAAGGCAATGGCCACCAGAGATTCTGAGGGATGGGAGAGGGAAGAATAATTGTAATAGAGGGGCATTTTCAGGACATTGGAGTTGTCCTGCATGACATTGCAGTGATGGATACAGGCCATTGTGTATTTTGTCATAACCTACAAAATTGTACAGGACAGAGTGTAAACTATAACATAAACTGTAGTCCATGGTTAGTAGCAGTGCTTCAATATGTGTTCATC
Source organism: Cabassous unicinctus (assembly GCA_029593785.1). Classification (NCBI taxonomy): domain Eukaryota; kingdom Metazoa; phylum Chordata; class Mammalia; order Cingulata; family Chlamyphoridae; genus Cabassous; species Cabassous unicinctus. The sequence continues at coordinate 64,775 of JAQZBX010001539.1, forward strand.
AATTGTAACAAATGTACCACATTAATGAAGGATATTGTTGATGTGGGAAAGTGTGGGAGGGGGAGGGAGAGGGGCATAAGGGAATCCCTTATATTTTTTATGTAACATTTATATAATATAAAGCTCCTTTAAAAATAAAAAAAAAATTAATTAAAAAAAAGAAGGAAACAAGATTGGGGACATTGCCCTATCAGATATCAAGCCTTATTTTTAAGACAAATAATCAAAGCAAGATAATTTGCCAAGGAATAATCAATGAAAGAAAATATGGACCCCATAACAGATCCACATATATAAATATAAATAAAATAATATTGAGTAAAGTTTGGACAAATCAAGATGCAGCTAAGACACCATACCATTTACTTAAAAGCTTAAATTTGAAAGTCATTTTAAAGCTTTTCAAGAAAAATATGAGAGAATATCCTTATGATCACAATGCTGGAGAAAATTTCTTAAACAAGACACATAATCTAAAAATCTTACTGGACAATAGCGATATGTTTGACTACCTTAAAATTTAAAACATTTTATTCAAAGGGGCCACAAATAGAGCAAAAAGAAAAAGCATAAAGTGGGAGAAGTTTTTTATTGTTTTTTTTTTTAACAAATAAAACAGACTATTTTTCAGACTAGCTTAGATTAAACCATATGAAATTTCTACTTTTGTACATCAAAAATGGTAGAATATTGACAATTTTGTATGGTTCAATCTAATAAAAGAACTCATATGAATCATTCAGAAAAAGATAAAGAGACCAATAAAAAATTGAACAAAAGATATAAACCAGCATTTCTCAGAAAGGGAAACAAATGACCAATGAATATTTGATTCTAACTTCATTAGAATCATGGAATTGTAAAATAAACCATAATTACCTACAGTTTCATATCCTTCAAATTGGCAAAATTTATACACTCTGACAATTCCAGGAATCCCAGAGTGGTCCAAGCATTTGTAACGTTCTGGGGCCAAATGAAACAAAAGTTGTTGATTTTCCTTCTTGGAATCAAGAAGGATTACAAATTAGTGCTTCCTTGCCCTCTTTTAGCCTCTTTTCTCTCCAGCACAAGTGTGCAGAGTGGAGGGTGTCCCTGGGGAAGTCTATTGCTTGTTAAACTAAGCAATGTTTAGATTTGCATTGTAGACTTCCATTCCTGGCCTTCCTCATTCTTTAGTGTGAATCTGCGTTGCTGTTTAGTATCATTTTTCTTCAACTTGAAGAACTCCCTTTAACATTTCTTGGAATCCAAATCAGCCGGTGATGAACTCTCCTCAGCATTTTTTGTCTGAAGATATCTTTATTTTTGTCTTTGTTTCTCAGTAATATTTGCACTAGATAGAGATCTGTAAGATGGTGTTTTCTTCCAGCACTTAAAACATCTCTATGAATGTGTTTTGGCTTGCATTGTTTTTAATGATAACTCAGAGGTCATTCTTACTGTTGTCCTCCTGTAGATTATAACTGTGTTTCTGACTTTTAGTATTTTCTCTTTATCACTGGCTTGCTCTGCTCATGTGCAATTGGCCCACAGATGTATTTACATTGTTTCTGAGAAAACCAACATTTTATATTTTTCTATTTTAATGATTTACTTATTAATTCAATAATTTTGAAACAGAAATGACTAGAAGTATTTACTTATAAAACAACCCTGCCTGAAGTGTTCTGTACACCTTTTTTTTCCCCCCAATACTGCTTTAATTACTGCTGATTTAAATATGTTTTGGTACCAGCTGTATTTAGTAAATTCTGGCTGCTCCTTTTTGAAAAAAAAAAAACAAAGAAAAAAAAAAACTTTACTTGATAGTCTCATCAACATATTTTTAGTATTGGTTTTTTTTATTTTTATTTCAAAAGTACCCTTTTGGGGGGAATAATATTACATCCACAAATTAATATGTGTAGGTTTGATATAGCTGAAATATTTGAAATATCTAATCTTCATTTTCAGAAAGCTGATGCATTTTTCTATTGATTCAAGATGAATCTAGACTGTTTGATAATATATTTGAGTGGATTCATACCTAACTGCTTTTTGTTGATGCAGCAATACACATAGTAAGTATATGTGTAAGTCAAATGGTTTCTTATAGTATCCTGTCTGTAATCCTGTCTGTACGCAATTCACAGAACACACAATACATCAAATGACACAAAATTAGGATTTACAAAGACCATGATAACCTGGAAAACATATGCTTATCAGAAACAAATAAAATAATCCATTTTTTTCCAAAGAGAGAAAGAGTTTATTGCCAGTGTATAGCAAGGATGTCAGATGGCCTAACAGCCTAAAATCTGCCTCCCAGAAGTGCAGCAATTCTGATGTTTTATAGTATAACTATAAACAGGCATGTTCATGTTAATGAGTAATTGGGCTGGGGCTGGCTCATGTTCCTTCATTAATAAACATTAAGTGGCTGTCTAGTGATCATGAGACTATAAAGTTGTAAAACAGGATGGGGGTTACAAAATGGGGGTCTCTCATAAGGTTTCTATAATCACAAGTTAAAGGTTAATAGTTTTACAAAAAATAATCCATTTTTAATGCATAAATCACTTGTAAATAACAGAAGGGTAACATCTTGATTTCAGGAGAAAGTGATCTGGGCTTTGAAGGGTCTCTTAAGTAAACACTCAACAACCAATAGTGCTCTCTGAGAGATGCAAAACAAATTCATAGTTTATTTTTAAAATGCCAATCAAATATCAATCAAACAAAATTAAACTTATGTAAGCTAATTAACATATTATGATGCCCAGTATAACAAAAAGTCTGCTGTTTTACTTTCCCAGCAGCTAAAACAAATACCATACAATCGGTTGGCTCAAACAATATAAATTTATTGACTTATTGTTTTGAGCTTAGGAGAAACTCAAAATTGAGTGATCAGCCAGGTGACACTTTCTCGCTGAAGGCTGTGGCATTCTGGGCTGGCTGTTGGTGATCCTTGGTCCTTGGCTTTTCTGTCACATGGCAATGCACAAGGCGATGATTTCTCCTTTCTCTACCAGGTTCTGATGACTTCTGGCTTCCTCTTGTGTCCAAGTTCCTTTGCTTATGGCAACTTCAACTATATTGGATGAAGGCCCACTATCATTCAGTTTGGGCATACATTAACTAAAAACATCTTCAAAGGTCCTATTTACAAATGGGTTCACACCCACAGGATCAAGGGTTGGGACCTAACCATGCCTTTTGTGGGGAACATTATTCAATCCCCAACATCTGGAAACAATTTTGGGGAGTGAAAATGCTATTTTATATAAATAATCCTATTTAACTCTGTTGCTCCATTGGTTCTTGGGTCTTATTGATGGGCCTGGGTAATATTAAGATGTCTTTACTCATTTATCCACGGATTTATTTCTTAGATCACATTGTTTCCTGTCTGCATATTCCCTCTAAGGTTGAGACTCCTCTTAAGGTATTTGAAACATTATCTGAAAAAGAAGTTTATTTATTATATTTGTGTGCCTGAAATGACTTTATTTCATCTTCATTTTAAGTACATTTTCACGAATAGAGAATTTCTAAAATACACGTTTTTGTTTTTATTTTTCTTTTCAACACTTTAAAGATGTCATTTGATTATCTTCTGAGTTTATTGTTCCTGTGACACACCATCCATTATTCATATTGCTGTTCCTTCAAAAGTAACATATATATGTGCATATATATGTATTTGTATATAATCTTTATCTACTTTTAAAATTTCCTCTTGATCTTTGCTTTAAATCAGTTTAAATATAATGTGCCCAAAATATTATGGTTGGGGTTTGCTGAGTTTCTTGAATTTGAGGTTTGATGTCTTTAGTCAATTTTGGAACATTCTATGCCAATAGTTCTTCATATATTACTTCTGTCTCATACTCTCCTTCCTCTCCTTCTGGAACTCTGGCTAAAGGTATGCTATTCTCTTTTACCATGTTCTAGATATGTCTCATGCTCTTTATTTCCTATTGTATCTTCTTGCTGCAACTCAAAATGCATATTTTCTACTGATTTGTTTTCTAGTTCATAAATCCTCTGCTTTACGTTATCTAATTTTCTATTAAACTCATCTACTGAATTCTTAATTTCAGTTTTGTACCTTTCAGTTGTAGAATTTCTGTTTGATTCTTATTCATAGACAACAATTTTTGCTACTGAAATATTCCATGTTATCATCCTTTTTCTTTAACAAATTAATCATGGTTAGTTTATAGTCCCTGTCTGATATCTCCAATATCTAAATCATTGTGGGTCTGTTTCTATTGTTCTGGATGGTGTTTATCTTGCTCCAAAGATGATTATTTTTTCCTAGCAAGAAGATAGGATACATACAGACATTCTCAGTCTTTTTAAAAATGCTGGACAAACAAAATGTGAGGTGGGCTGATCAAAGCAATTAGGGATTGGGTAGATATGACAAATGATGTTAAATTTGGTAAAGCTCAGTCTACTTCTAGTTCATCCTTTACATATTGTACAGCCCTTTGGGGCTTTCCACTGAGAATAGTGTTTTCACCAGGACTCCTCCCCTGGTAGATATTTTTCTGTTCACATCAGTAAAGGGGGAAGTTACTCTTCTTTTAGAGATTTCTGACTTAGCTTTTTAGGCTTCCATCCCACACAACTTCATAAGTCAATACATTTATCAAGGATAATGCTAGATAAGTATTCTCAACTTCAAATCTTCCATTTTGTCTCTACAGTCAAAAGCTCTGGTGATTTCTCAGCCCCTAGTTGTGCCTAGGTTTGCCAGATGAATACAGGGCACTAAGTTAAATTTGAGTTTCAGGTAAACAATTTGATTATCTACACCAGAATCAGGAAAAATTCCCCAGAACAAAGTAACTTCAGATGATCAGCTCACTTCATTGTGGTTTTTCCCTCTTTAGTACTTTATTTCCTCTCAGATTTGCTTCATCCACAGCTCTTTGAAGTTTTTAAGCAAATGTTTGTGTTCTGTAGGGTTTTTTATTGGCTTTTCTAGATATAATTTATTAGGAAAATTGTTCTGTCATAAATTATTCCATTTAACCTGGAAGTAGAAATTCACCCTTAAATTTTAACTTATATTTTTCCAATAAGGTATTTTCATCCAATATATTTATCCCCCTCTGAACACAAAAGAAAACTTAGTAACAACTTTTCACCTGCTACTGGACCTTAGTAGAGACCTAATGCTTAACCATGGGCCACAAAGTTGCCATCATGAACTGGGTGTTGTTTGGCCCACCAAGCCATAAATTTGGGTGAGTACAACAGCATTCCATCATAACATGAAAGTGGTATCTACAAGATAGGGCTCAAGTTTGTTTTGAAGGCACAAGTAAGTTACATGAGGAAGAGGTCCAAATGCCCAGGGGCCCCACTTCTACCCCATTATCTTCTCTTTCCCAGCCCACAGCTATGGCCTCTTGGGGAACTCCTTATAATCAGCTCAGTGAGGAAGAATAACTTGGGCCTGGTTTGCAGATGGTCCTGCATGCTATACAGGTATCACCCTAAAGTAGTCAGCTGCAGTACTATAGCTTCTTTCTGGGATATTCCTGAAGGACAGTGGTAAAGGGAAATCCTCCCAGTGGGCAACACTTTGAACAGTGCACCTGGATGTTCATTTTTCATGTAAAGAGAAATTGCCAGGCATGAGTTTGTATACTGATTCATGGGCTGTGGCCAATGGTTTGACTTGATGTCAGGGACTTGGAAAGAACATGATTGGAAAATTAGTGACAAAGAGGTCTGGGAAAGAGGTATGTGGATAGACCTTTCTGAGTGGGCCAAAAAACAAACAAACATGAAGATATTAGTGTCCCATGGGAATGCTCATCAGAGGGTGACTTCAGCAGAGCAAGATTTTAATAACAAGTAGATAAGATGACCCATTCTGTGGATACAAGTCTGCTTCATTCCCTAGCCACTCCTATCATTGCCCAATGGGCTCAATAACAAAGAGGCCATGGTGGTAAGGGTGGAAGTTATGCATGGACTCAGCAACATAGACTTCCACTCACCAAAGCCAACCTGGCTACAGCTACTGCTGAGTGCCCAGTCTGCCAGCAGCAGAAACCCACCCTCAGTTCCTGATATGGCACCATTCTCTAAGGTGATCAGCTTGCTACCTGGTGGCACACTGATTACATTGGACCACTTCCATTATGGAAGGGGCAGAATTTTGTTCTAATTGGAATAGAAAAATACTCTGGATATGAGTTTGCTTTCCCTGCATGCAATGCTTCTGCCATATTTACATCTGTGGATTTACAGAATGACTAATCCACCATCATGGTATTCCACACAGCATTACTTCTGACCAAGGAACCCACCTCACAGGAAAGGAAGTATGGTAATGGGCACATACTTAAAGAATTCATTTGTCTTATCATGTTTCCATCATCCTGAAGCAGCTGGATTGATTGGCCAGTGGAGTGGACTTTTGAAAACTCAATTAAGGCTACTATTAGGTGGCAATACCTTGCAGGGCTGGAGCAGTGTTCTGCAGGAGGCTGTGTATGATCTAAATCAGCATCCATTCAATTGAGCTGTTTCTCCCATAGCCAGGATTCATGAGACCAGAAATCAAAGGGTAGAAATGACAGTGGCACAACCCTAGTGATCTACCAGAAAAATGTTTGCTTCCTGTCCATGCAACCTTAAGCTCTGCTAGTCTACAGGTCTTAGTTCCAAAAGAAAGAGTGCCACCAAGAGACACGACAGTGATTCCATTGAACTGGAAGTTAAGCGTGCCACCTGGCCACTTTGGGGTCCTCATGCCTCTGTATGAACACACAAAGAAGGGGCTTACTGTGTTGGCTGCAGTGATAGATCCTGATTATCAAGAGGAAATAAGACTACTACAAAATGGAGGTAAAGAAGAGTTTGCCTGGAATACAGGAGATCCCCTAATATTCTTAGTACTACCATGCTCTGTGATTAAAGTCAAGGGAAAACTGCAGCAACCCAATCCAGGCAGGACTACTAATGGCCCAGAAACTTCTGGAATGATGGTGTGGGTCACCCCACCAGGCAAGGAACTATGGCCAGCTGTGGTGCTTGTTGAAGGTGGGGAATATGGAATGGGTAGTGGAAGAAGATAGTTATAAATATTAGCTACAATCATGTGAGCAGTTACAGAAAAGAGGACTGTAATTGCTATGAATATATCTTCCTTGTTTTGTTATGAGCATGTTTTATATATACATTAAAGCAGATATTTTTGTTTTCTTCCCTATCTTATCTCCTTATCCTAAGATATAAGTTCTATTAAATTCACTTCATAGTATTTACGTTATAAGATATCCAGTGTAAGCGTGGAAATTACCCAAGGACTTGCATCCTATTCTTGGGTAAGTTAGTGTGTTCCCAGTTGTATGCAGGACAGTTGAGTATTGCTAGGCAAAAAATATGAATGTTATTGTTTTTATTCAGAGATTAAGTATGCTTCAAGGAGATGTATATAGGTGCCAAGTTGACACATGAACTTAAACATCACATAATTTATTAAGAACATTTTTCTGCCATGAATTACTCCATTTAACCTGGAAGTAGAAACTTAACCTTAAATTTTTAACTCACATACTCAGCTACTATTTTCCAATAAGGTATTTTCATTCAATATCTCTATTCCCCTCTGAACGTAACAGAAAACTTAGTATGCCTCATATTTTCCCTCATGCATCACATTCATTAGTAGCTTTGGGTTTAACTCCAGGCAGCCCCTTGGGACCCTTCTCAGAAAGAAGACCTTATATTAGCTATTCTTATATCCTGTTCCACTATAATATTAATGATATTATCAACCTTGTCAGTGAGCCAGTGAGCAGCTTGGCTTAGTTCCTGATCCAAAGATGGTGAATGCCCCACCCCATTCTTATACTTAAGTTTCATATAAGTCATAAACTGCAAGTGGATTTTCCAGTCTCAGTTCACAGACAGGACAAATTCAGGCTTCTTGCCACAGATGAGATCTATGACTTCAACTCTCATTCTATGTAGGTGTTTAAATTCTAACTCTTATTTGTTTGCAATCAGTCTGGTTTATCCCACTGACTGTATAGCTTCAACTTCTTATCATCACCATCACAATGGACTGTTCTTTACTTCTGACACATAAAATTTTCCATTTCTTTCTTTTGAAGTTTGTTATGTTATACGTTTAAAACTTTGAAGATATATCTGGCAATTCTGTGGCTTTGGAATGGAGTCAGAGAGATTACTATATCTGCTCAGTCCAAAATCTTTAACATAAGTTCTTATTAGATACGTAAAAATTCCACAAATAGAGATAAATTGTGAGTGCTAATATGTCTCCAAAATTACCTTGCTAAAAAGTCATGCCCTTTCAGGTCATGATAGGTAACATTTTGAGTGCTTACTTCTAAGCTCTATGTGCCAGAAACTTCTAAGCTCTTTGTATTTTCATTTGTCTTTATAATACGGGGGTAGGTTTCATAGTGCCATAAGCTTCTATGTGCCAGAAACTTCTAAGCTCTTTGTATTTTCATTTGTCTTTCTAATACCGGGGGTAGGTTTTGTTCTTGTACTCCATTTTACAGATGAGGAAACTGAGTCACAGTAGGCTGAAAAACTTTCCTGAGATTATATAGCTAATAGGGAGTGGTTGTGAAACAGCCCACACTGTTAAACGACTGTGCTATGCTGAGAAGAGCTTTTGTCAGAATGTTCTTCTTTCCTCCTAGAATGTCAGTCAGCTCCAAATTTCCTCCTTGGCTCCACTCATCTATCATGGCCCATCTCCCCATCTCAAATGTCACACCCATGTGCACCTTAAGGCAGTTATTCTAACCTTTTCTGGTTTCCATAGTTCTATGTTCTAATACAGTATTAATTATTTTTGAATTGCAATACTCTGGGCCTAGGTTTGTTTTCCCCACTGAATTATGACTGTCTCTAGGTCAGGGACTTTGTTCTATCTCCCTTGAATTGGCAATAGTAATAACAGTGTATGGTGTAGTTTGGGTCTTTGACAAATGTTTACAGGATTCATAAAGTTATAGAGAGGTAGCCCATTAAGCCTTTTTTTTTTTCCTCTGTACAAACTTAACAGTTAAGACACAATTTTGCCAATGGCTATCAATATAATACTCTTCTATTGGAGCTTGATATGCTGGGAAAAGCGTGGACTTTTGGAATCAGGCTGATCTAAGTTTACATCCATTGTTGCTCCGTTTCTGAGGGGCATGGATTTGGACAAATTAAAAAATACTCATTGAATATCAGTTTTTCCATCTGCAAAATGAGGAAAGTATGACTCAAGTTGCATGGTAAGCAGTCGGTAAGATGGCCCCTACCTTCTGATATTCACACCCTGTGTAATCCCCTTCTCTTGAGTGTCAGGTGAACTTACTGACTTGCTCCTAATGAACACTGTAGCAGCAATGGGGCTTCACCTTTGAGATGCGATTAGAAGAAGACAGTGGCTTCCATCTAAGGTGCTCTCTCTTATCTCTCTGAGATTACTTTGTTTTGAGGGAAACCAGCTAACATGTCGTAAGGCAGTCCTGTGGTGAGCCCACATGGCAAGCAACTGCCGACACCCACATGCGTGTGATCTTGAAAGTGGACCTGCCCTGAGTCAAGCCTTGAGATGACTATACTTTTCTATCAAAAATAAATTATTTATTATCCTCCCCACAAAGAAGACAATGGCCTTGGAAGACTTTAACATATCTCTTAAACCTTCCTGTTGCATCTTCTAATTTCTACCTGTCTAGTGTTTAACGGCAACCCTGAGTGCAGCCTTGTGAAAGACCCTGGGCCAGAGTTACCTGGATAAGCCACTTCTGGTTGACAGAAACCCACAAAATATAAACATTTGTTGTTTTCACCAACTAACTTTGAATAACGAATACACCTAGCCATTGATATTGTTAATTAAACCTATATGCTCAATCTTTGAGAGCCATTTTTTTTAAAAAGCATAGGAAGGCAGACCTTGAGAAACATATAAAATTGGGAAAGGATGTAAACACAAACATATCATTTTTGAAGCAAATTTATTATGAAGAGCTTATCCCTCATCACTTAGTGAGGTGCAACCCCACCCTACATGTTGGGCTTTAAAGAGGAAATGGTAGACATTTGTGTTAAGAAGGTTTCCAGGAGAAGTTGAACTACGAAGAGTTGCTAGCCACATATGACTTGATGATGATGTAGTCATTAAAAAGACTGAATACCTCTAAGGGTTAGACACTAGGTCATCTGAGGTTTCACACAGAACCCTGTTGGATATCTCAATTTTATTTCCACTTTTAAACTTGCATGAATAGTTCTGATGATAATTACCAAATGTGGATATGTATAGAAAATCAGCAATCCACAAATATCCAACTTGGGCAGCTTTCATACACGTGTTGCCGCTTGAAAATTCAGCAAATTCCATTAGAATCACGTTTGCTTAGAGAAATAGTAGCCAAAAGCTATACTGGGAACACACACACATGCAGATGTAGAAAAGAACTATTTGGTTGAATGTGTAAGAAATGCAAGCGCAAAGTTGGAGGTCCATCTCGGCTGTGCTAGCTGTAAAATTCTGAATCTACATCTTAATACTCTGCTTCAGTAGATTGTCATATTCAAAGGGACAATAATACAACCTGTCCTTATTCCTTACAATTTCAGTTCATTCTTCAAGTTTATTTTTCACCAACAACCTATCTTCATCTGTAACAACCTTGTGGATATTGAATAAAGATGATATTCATGACCCCTATTGCAAGCTGAGTTTCTTTACTTTAATATTTTTTCATTCTTCAACCCATTGGACCTTCACCCATGCTTTCTTCATACTTTAGAATTTCTACTCCTTCAGGAACACCATTAGACATCTTAATATTAAAATAACAAACAGAATTCTTGATTTTCTACCAATCGACACCCCTATTCTAAACCTACTCCTCTGTATTCCTCCCCATCTCAATAAAAAAGACCACCAGTTGTTTGAGACAAAAGTTTAGGAGTAATCCTTTAATGCTTCTTTTCCCTTTATTCCCTTCTCCCAGAAAATAAGCAGTTCCTGTTAATTCTATTTCCAAAATATATATTGAATCCACCCACTTCTTTCCATGTCAACCACTACCACTTTCATTCAAGCTATATGATGTCTTGCCTGGACCACTATAAGATATCTAATTACTGTCAATGATTCACTCTTTTCCTCATAATAATTCATTCTCAACATAACAGCTAAAATGGTTTTAATAAATAAGTCAAGTCATATATGTTCCCAGCTCAAAATTCCCATTTGCTTTGATAGCACGCAGAATAAAATCCAAACAGCTCCCTTTGGCTTCTAAAACCCTACTCAATTCTCCTTCTGCTGACCTCTCTGACCATATTCATATCACTCTCCACTTTGTTGCCTACTCAAAAGTCACAATGGCTTTTTTATGCATTTGGGCCTTTGCATTGGGTGTTTTCTCTGCCTGATCACCCTTCCGTCCTTTATCAGCTGGAGGACTCTAGGAATTCAGATCTTGGTTTAAATGTTCGTTCTCTCCTCAGTGACCATCCTTTCCTACACAATGCAGAGTAACCATATAGCCACCTGCAATCCCGTAACTCTATTTAAACCATCTCATCACCATTTGTTATTTCCCCCGTGTATTTTCTGTTCATCTGTCTCTTCCTGCCTCCTGCCCCTACTAAATATAGCTCCATGAGGACAGGGACCTTGAATGTCTTATCAAATATCACTAACTAGACCCTAAAGCAAAGTTAGGCACATAGATGATGATCAAAATTGTTTGTGGAATTCATCTCAGTCTTGGGCCTCCTCTTTTCTGACCACAATAAAGTGAGGACAAGGCTCCTTCCTGGAACATGCTCTTTTTCCTCATTTTAACCTGTGGGCCCTCAACACTTCTCTAACTTTCCAGGTGTCCTGCCCACTTGTAGCCCTGAAGCAGCCCTGTCAATGTTTCCCATTCTAAAAGTCTAACACCTAACACTCCTGACCTTTATTCTCACATCTAGTTCTAATTTCTGCTTCCTGCTTTCTCTGTTCCCACTCCCTAGCAGCCAAGAGCAGTTCAAGAAAGTCATAAAATGGTGTTGATTTGATCCATAATAAATTCATGTTATCTAAAGTCAGTTCACCTCTCACTCTTTAATTATGATTTTTCAGCTCTTGTTAACTTTTCACAAATTTCCACAGGGAATATTACATAATGTTTTCACTCTCTCCAATCCTAGTCCTTCCTCATCTCTTGCAGTAGATGGTCAGAGCCATCTATGAGAACTACTTCTCCATATTTTCTCTTCACTTATGGCCATGTTCTTCTTACTTGTTGCCTTGATATCTCAGCATCTTCGTCCACACAAACTTCCTTCCTTCTCTAAGAAATAGATGGATACCCTTTATCTTCAAAATCAATCCTTCTATATTTCTACCCAATCTTCCTTTGAATTTCATTGCATAGATTGTTTTTTTCTCATGTATCAAATTTCTCACTTCCTTATAAATGTGTCTAGAGCTCTATCATTCTGAAAAATATCTTCCATTCTTCTTACTAAAATGAAACATCTATAATGCTCCAGTCCTTTCCTTTTACATATTGAAAGAGCTTGTCTATAGTTTTCAGCCAATTCATTCCTTGATACCTGGCCATTTCACCTTATTAATCCCCTTGATTATCTTTAGGTCCCTCGTTCCTTTGGGTCCTGGCTAAGTTTTGCCTGATGACTTTTTTCTTCCAACATTCTGTCTTTTGCCCAGTTTTCTTTCTCTTTTTCCCTTGGAGATGGTGTTCACCCTAACAGCTTCAATTATCTTCATTTAAACAATTCTCAAATCTATATTTCTGTCCCTGACTCTTAGCCTTAACCTCAATATTATGCCAACAACTCTTCACCAATATCTTTCTAGAGTTGTTCCTCCAACATCTTAAATTCATCAGATCTCATTCCTGATGTATTGTCCTTATTTCAAAGCTACCACCTCTTCTCCTTAACTTTGGTTAATGACTCCTTCAAATATTCATTCATCTAAGAACAATATTTGGGGTGGTCTTTTACACCGTTTTTTCCTTCCAAGCTCATTGTCCATTACTTTTTCAGGTAAGCTTAGAATCCAAAGGTTGGTTATGAAATGCTGGTCTTAGAACAACACTGGTCTATAATGCAATGTGAAAATTAATAAAATTAGAGAGTTATATGCAAAATAATAATATGAATTTTATTAGCCTAGAGGAATTCCTTTTATTCCAAGACATGCTTGTTTTATCTTTTCATGTGTTGAAATGTTCTTGACTCATAAAGTAGAGTTGAGAGTCATTTTTTATTTGTTTTAACTTCCTCATGTGTTAAAATAACACAAGCCTTTATTTGCTTGGCCATCTGTGCAACCTAAACTCAGGGAAGCCCTTCTGTAAGTTTCTCATTTGCAGGTGTTCTCAATTTTGTCCCCCATTTCCTGTACCACTACCACCACTTAGTTCAGGACTTTGTTATCTTTTCCCTCAATTGCAACAACCTCCTAACTAACTTCTTTACTTCGTTGGCTTTCTTCTTTTCCAAATATTCTCATACATAATTCTACCAGTGGAAACTTCTAAACCATGCCCCTGGTCATGTCAATCTACACACAACCAACACAACCTCCACCACCACAATCACCAGCATCACAAGCTCCACCACCAGCACCACTAACACCACCAGCACCACCACCACTACCACCACCAACACCAACACCAACGCCAATACCAACAGAACCAGCACCAGCACTATCACCAGCATCAACACCACCTCCACCAACAACACCATCACCACCACCTCCACCACCACCATCACCAATATCACCAGCTTTACTACCAGCACCACTAACACCACCACCACCATCAGCAACACCAGTACCACCACCAACAGAACCAGCACCAACAATTATCAATGGCATCAATGCCACCAACACCAGCATCACCATCACCATCACCAACACCAATACCATCACCAACATCATCACTATCACCTTCACCACCACCATCACCAACATCACCATCACCATCACCAACACCAGCACCATCAACACCAACAACAACACCACAAATACCACCACCACCATCACCACCAACAACAACAACACCAATACCACCACCACCATCAACAGAACCAGCACCAACACTATCACCAACATCAACACCACCTCCACATACATCACCATCACCACCACCAACACCAGCACCAACACTGTCAACAGCAACAACACCAATACCAAGATCAACAGAATCAGCACTGACAACACGTCCACCAACACCAATGCCACCATCATCAACAAGAGCATCAACAATGGCATCACCACCAATAACACCATCACCAACACCAACAGCAAAAACATCAACATCCAAACCAAGATCAATACCAACACTGACACCAATACCATCAACAACAACCCTGATACCACCATGGCAATTTCTTGCATACTGAGATTCAATTATTAAGGTAAATTCAAGAGCTCTCCATGGACCATATACCTCCTGGTCAAGGCTGACCCTCTCCTCCCACATTCACTTTCATGTTTTATTTTCTTCATGATGTCTATCACATCATGTACTTATTTCTCTGTTTACTGTCTCCTTTCCAGATATACATCAGAATATAAGTTATTTAAAGCAGGAATTTAATTTTTGTTCACTACTGATTCCTAAGGTCTTCTCTATAGTAGGTCCTCTTACAGTTGTTGAAAAAAAATAAATGGAATTAAAAAATGAATGAATGAAATATTTCCCACCTCCAACACCTCTCGAGAGAGTTGTTCTCAACTGGGAAGAGTTTATCCCCCTAGGGTTAGAGAGTGTGTATTTCTTCCTTTTTGTGGCAGTGAAAGGGACACAAGGACACATGCACAAAAAATCAATACCAGCATGTTCTTTATGACTATCCACTTTAGAGGATAAATGCTGCCATTTGGTACTCATGGACCACAGGGGCATGGGCATTCTCTGCTCCCCACTAGTAGTTGCTAGGAGTTGGATTAGTTATGAGCAAAAATATGTGAAAATGGTGAACGCAAATACAGAGAAAAGAAGAGTTAAAGAAGAGACCTTTACTCTGAAAAACCAGTCAGCCCTCCAGCTAAAGAACTTTTAATGAATCAATTGTCAGTTCAGCTAAACTATTTGTGAATGGAATGCTTTCTGTTGAATGAATGAATGCAGTCCCATAATTTACGAAGTCTGATTCAAAATGGGCTGAGAGATATGATCGTGATTTAACTGATCAGTTACTGCACAAACTATTTCTCTCCTCTCACCCATAGTTGTTTTGGTTTTACTGCATCACCAAGACATTGGTAAGTCATAGCACATTGTAGGAGAAATCCAGTCATTTGTAATGTGACTAGATAATTGTCCATCAGCTATTTTCCACATTGAACCACTTGTCAGATCTGAGGGCTAGAGTCCCAGGTCAATGAAGATCCTTTTACATAAAGCTTTTCTCTGGTGAGAATCCTAGAACTGAGAAGGTCTATGAAAATTCATTTAGTTTTCTTCTCTTGTCTTCTTAAAGACTTTACCAAATTCACTAAGACCTGCAATTAAAATACTTCTCTTTAAAACTTTCGGAGAGGGACACCATTTGGTGCCCCTTGAAATGTGTTTCTGGTCTATGAAGTCATACATTCAGAAAGCATTTTTGTTGTTGGTGGTGGTGGTAGTGGTGGGGGGGGGTGTGTATTCTCCCTAATATTAGACTCATGAATTCCTCTTCTCACTTTTTCTTTTTTTTATCCTATCCTCTGTGGAGCTGGCAGAAATGCTGACACTCATGTAGAAACGAGGCACATCGTACTACTAATAGTGCTCTCTATTACATGCAGATTCTGTTTGGGAATAGGTTTTGTTTAGCCAAAGATATTCAGCAGTTTTATCATGGCCTCATTTTAGAAATATAGTTTTATTCAGTGATCGAGCCAACCATTAATAAGAAAAAAAATTCAGAGAAATTGCTCTTATATCTTTAATATATTTTGCACCCATGAAATTAGGTTGCACTATCCCGAGTTTTCATCAAACTGGAAGACTAAATGTAATGTAAACTGGAGTTCTCTAAAGAATTCTGTTCTTAATAAAATCGTCTTGGAAGAGTTCTGTCTTCTGAACTCTTGCCACTAGAGGGAGTCAAACCCAGCAATCTGCAAACTTTCCCTCTGACAGAAAAGGTTAAACGTTTCACCTTTCTCTTTAAACAAATGATCCTCAGCTCAGTTGCCCCCAAAATCACCAGCATCTGGTGTGCTGTGTTTATTCTGAGGTTACTAATTCTAAAAATAGCTTTCTGAAAAATCGCCCAAGTTGGTTGGGAAGCACACAAGCAGGGTGGTGAGCAAGTGGGAGCTTCCCCTACCTCAGACAGGCCTTGAGGCTGGGAGTGTGGGGCAGGAACACACCAAAAAGGAGGAAACTTATTTCCATGGGAAGGCTGCAGGTGTCCATGAGGCTGTGGCCGGCCAAGTGCTCCTATACCAGGAGAAGTACAAGTTGGAGGGGCGTATAGACAGCTCTGTGGAAGCCAGAAGTGAGGAACAAAGCTCCTAGGACTTGCTAATGAATGAGGCATTGCCAACCTTTGTTGTTCTTCCAGACTGCACAAGGGAATAAGGGTCTGTGTGTGTGTATGTGTGTTTGTGTGGGTGTGGGTGTGAGAGAGAAAGAGAGAGAGAAAGAGTTTCCTTACATGCATATGCTACAAGATGTATGGCTGGGAAAGGTCAACATGTTTTTGGTCCTTTCCGTTTTACTTTTCCAAGTTTCATCCCTATCCACCCCTCCAGTTCTGAGTAAAGTGTTAACCCATTGGTAGAATCATTTTCATTTTTCTATAAATTCTGTTCTAAAGTTCCCTAAAAGCCTAAAGTAAAGAATGTCAATAGTAGCATTTCTTTTTTTTTTTTTTTAAAGATTTATTTATTTATTT
>JAQZBX010001540.1:0-81706 GCA_029593785.1 Cabassous unicinctus
TACTCCAGAGATATTTTCACTCCACACTCTCCCACTTCAAATATATTTAATTACTAACATTTTAAACAAATAAAAGGAATCATTGAAGGAATCATTTTACTAATTTATCTATTTTTGAACCATTTGATAATCTTAAATAAGGACCAAGCTTGTCAACTGTTTATGAAATGTTACTTTAGCCTTTGTTAAGAGAACTCGCCAAATTTAGGGATTTTGAAACTTTTTCTCTCCATTGTTTAAAAATAAAGACTTGCCACTCCCCCAACTCAACTCTTAACTTTTAATAATAGTTAAAAAAAAAATGTTCTGCTCTTTTGTTAAACAAAAGTGATGCTCCAGATCTGTCAGCAGAACCACTACTCCATACTGAGAAGTATCTTGCTGAACTATCCAATCTCTCTTAGTCCCCATTGGGGACCAACCAATGCATGACAACACTGGATGATGACAGAGATGCAGTTTAGAGCTGTGTAACTCTTAGTGAAGCCCAAACACACACCCAGGGACCTGGACTTGCAATCGTGGCCTCTTTGATACCTACTAAAATAAGTTAAATATCCCAAATAATATTTAACCTCATTACCAGAATTAAAACTATTTTGAATGACTTAAGTGCCAAAAAAAGATTTAAAGTTATGATAAGAAAGAGAAATCTGACAAAGGGAGATTATCTTTAGTTCCTATAAGCATTTTTTATACATTTTAATTTTTTTTTAGTAATTACAAAAATTTAATAGCATGTAAATATAGCCTTAAGATGGTTGCTATAATTCCCATTACACACTGGGTCTGCCCTAACAGAAAAAGCTATTAGGAGTACTACAGAAATTTAATGAGGAAAGTAAATGATCTTTTTTAAATTTTTTAAAAATTTTAAATAATTTATTGAAGTATATCATTCATACATGAACATACATAAACTGTAAGTGTTCAGTAAACATTATGACCTTACAAAACAAACATGCATAACTTCATACAGGGCTCCCACACATCACCCCCACAAACATCCTGCATTGTTGTCAAACATTTGTTAACAAATCATGAAAAAGCATCATCAAAGTATTACTATTAACTATAGTCTGAATCTTCCTCCTCTATATATTATTTTAAGGATTTATTTATTTATTTATTTACTTTTATCCATGTTTACCACCTGCCCCTCACCCCGTATTTACTGTTTCAGTGTTCGTTCGTTCGTTCTGTGTATGTTTCCTGCCCTCTCTTCTCATCCTTCTCCTCCTGGCTTCACTGGGATTCGATCCTCGGAACCTCCGATGTGGGAGCGAGGCATCCTATTTCCACCTGTGCCACCTTAGTTCCTGGTTTTTCGGTGTGTCTCGTTTTTGCTTTCCCTTGTGTCACTCTCTTGTTACTTCACCATCTTGCTGCATGGCTTGCGGGGCCTGGCGGCGCACCCACGCCTGGGGTGTGGTGGCCCACCTGCTCACAGGGCCTGGAAGCACACCTGCAGGCAGGGCCTGGCGACTTACCCGTGGATGGGACCTGGCTGCTCACCTGTGGACAAGGCCTGGTGGTCCACATGCCTTCTATATTTTTCTTTTTTTAAAATTTTTACTAGGAGGTTCCGGGGGTCAAACCCAGGTGCCTCCATATGGGAGACGGTTGCCCAACCTCCCGGGTGACATCCTTTCCCCTGCTATATCTCTCAAGGTTGACCAAAGATACCCAAAGTTACAGTCTTTTCCCATACAGGATGTTTATATAATAAATCAGGCTTAGTTTATCACCAGTATTTTAAAAACCAGACCTAGGGAAAAAAACTAGGTATGGGGACACATGCGTGGTTTCTAATATAGTGAGTGTTTAGCCTACCCTGATAATTACAAAATCTAGACAGTGAGAATATTCACATAGTAAATGATCTTTTAATGTTTTGCATTGTCTTGCATTTTTTTCCCCATGTTTTCCTTTTTTATAGAAAAAATATATTATTCTTGGGAGAGTGACTATGACAAATATCAGTGGAAAGAGGAGTAGGGGGAAATTCTGTGAAGAGTGTAACTTTACATTCATTAAGTTTTACCTGAAACTCTAGGACATGCCTAGAAGATGAGTCTATAGGAAGTCCACAAGTTTGTGCTCCCTCAATGTTCCAATAAAACCAATCATGAAGACTCAACTGAAGTTACAATTAGTAATTAATCCATGTAGGTGCCTAGATATAACACAAAACAAGGATGATTTGAAAGTTTCATTAATTTGTTTCAAACCAAATTTTACGATTGGTAAGAAAAATAGGAAATAGTCAACTGTGTGCACCAAAACTCCAAGAGAGAAATCTCAGGTATTCAGTTTCTTTTCACAGACATTGCTAAATCAAAAACCAAAACTCAGGGAATACTGGCACTTAGAGGAAATAAAGTTTCCACTTATTTAAAAATAAGCCCATTTCAGATAAAGCCAGCAGTTAGCATGTAGAAGAAAAAAAAATTAGGTAACGCTAAAAAAATGCTAATAATTTAATGTAATACACAAAAATTACCACTTTTACTCAAGTATGCCTTGAAAAAAAAAGTACAAATTGTATTTACATAATTATTCAATTTGCCTTTGACTTCTTTTACTTCTTTTTACAATCATTGATCATCTTTTCTTTGTATTTTTTAACTTCTTGAACTAATGTATAGAAGGCATCGTCAACACGTAGTCTTGTCTTTGCTGATGTTTCAATAAAAGGAATTCCGTAACTTCTTGCTAAGCCTTGAATCTGTTTCGTGTCTACTGTTGTAGAAAGCAAGTCACATTTATTTCCTACAACGACCAAAGGCACATCTTCAGAATCTTTAACTCTTTTTATTTGTTCCCTAAAATGGTGAATATATGCAAAAGATTTAGTATTATTTATGGCAAATGCACAAAGAAAGCCCTGTACTACTCTTGACCTGCTGTGTGAGAATATCCAAGAGACAGGTTTCTCCATTAATTGCTACTTGTTTCCTGTAGGAATCCTCTACCGTTGCATCACATCCATCCACAAAGTGATTCTGGATCAGCTGTATCGTCAAGGCAGTCTTGCCTAGGCCACCAGCTCCAACTACCTCAAGTTTATATTCAGTCATTTGCAGCAGGCCTCTCCCCTGCACCTGGGATCCGCCCAGCCTCTGGTCCCCGCCGCCTTTCAGCGCCTGCTCCGCGCCCTCGCTCCAGGTGGAAATGGCGGACATGGAGTCCGGGTTGAGCAGCCTCCGCTGCCTCAGGCGCCACTGCTTCAGATGCCACTGCCTCAGCTGACCCAGCCACCACTGCCTAGGAACATCCCAGAATTACCTTTTACAATAAAGACATGCCTGTTCTCACCTTTTAGTAGAACACAAACATCCCAAACATACTGAAGTATAAATATTGTTTCCTGAAAATGATACTTCACAAATAAATTGAAATCTTATCCTGAAACTAAGCCTGAATTCAGAACTGAAATTTAAAGCCATAGTGAAAATATTGAGTGTGTTCAAATGTGTGATAGAAAGAATTATTGACGTTAGAGAGAAAGAAAAGTTCAGTTTCCTCAGGCCCAGGGTTACAGAATTTCAAACTATTGGCTTTCTATTAATATTGACAGTTTCATGAAGCTCAGTGATATCTGTCTTTCGATTTTAGTAGTATACTACCAGAGATGTGGAAGTGAGGGAGACAATTTATTAAAAAATATATGGTTTTGGGGCAAATAGACAATATGACATATATGTCAAGATAAGAAGGTAAAGATACTGGTTTACCAGAGCAGGTCAGAATTAGTCCACTGAAAAGGCTTTTGCCATAAAGATTGGTTTTAAAAAAGATAACTTGAAGATGTGGTGTCAGAGGAGACAATTGATTTTCATAAGGGCACACAATTGGTTTACTATGGCTAAACAATGTAAATCTCTCCTTCGCCTTTGAGGCTGTGCCATAAAACCTGGAGTCAACAAATTATCCATTTATGTCCTTCAAATTAGTGGAAAGCAAGACAAGGATGGTAGGTGCGTCCCAAATAGACTGAAACTATGCAATAGGTCCTCTCCCAGGGAACTGTCCAAACTGAAGTCAGCCACACTCCCATGAGTGGAAGCTGCTGTACAAAGTACTGCGGTGTCCGCATCAGTGGATGGTGTGGCTGTGAGGCCTGGGTCGTGGCTCTTTCTCCTGCTGTGGCTGTGGCTCCTGCAGACGGGGCTGTGGCTGTGGCTGAGGCTGAGGCTTTGCTATGGCTGTGGAGGATTCATTGGAGACTCACAGACGTGAACATCAGGTTTCATCATTTCATGTTCTAGGCTTCTCCATCAGTGAGTGTTACACCATGTCTTGGAAGTCTATTTTGTAATTCCTCTTAAACTCAGCTACAAATTCCCTGAACGTGGTTTCTGAGGAATGAGCTGATGTGAAATTCCCTTTGTGATCTCACAGTTCTCTCATTAAATCAAAAGGTTGTGTTATAGCAAGTTCTGATGACCTTCTTACTACACTTTGTTTCTATGATGATGCAATAAACTTTTTAAATCTCAAAAGCAATCTTATTTTTTATTTCAAACATTTAATGTGTAATATTACTTACTGATAGTTTTTTGTTTTTGCTTGTAAGGAAGTTAACAATTGCTCTCTTTGTGAGATATTTTCTCTTACTATTTCTAGGCTAGTGTCTTTAACAAAGCCAAGGTCAGATGTCTTAATGAGTAACAGTTTCTTAAAATTCAGGTCCCTATTTTGCTACTGAGAAAATAATATCTCTTATGCTGTGTATATCACAGCACTATATACAGTATTATTTATAAATTTGGTTTATATATATAATATATAATATATATTTTTAATATATTATATATATAATATATAATACAATATTTATATTACACTTGGTAAATAATATATAAAATGCTTAATTTCCCCTAAACTTCATATATTTGATTACATTTGCAGGGGTTCTTAACTTTTTTGTTCCACGGACCCCTTTGCCAGTCAGGTGAAAACAAAGGACTCCTTACTAAGTCCACACTCTATTGTATATTATTTAATAAATACATCTCACCCGCACCAAGACGTCCCCTTAAGAATAATGCATTTTGTAATTTCAGCTCAAGCTCACGGATCCTTGGTTAAGATCCCCTGATTTAGAGAAAATTATTGCTGTTGCTATATTTCTTCCCTTCTTTTTTTAAAAGATGCATTTCTTTAATGAAAGTTATAACCTATGAATATTTTATTACTTTAGAAATTCTATTATTCACCTTTTGAATCAATATTTGGACTAAAACACTTTATCAGGCATGTACTGTCAAGCTTTACAGTCTCTTCGGTGGTGTTTTATGTTGTCGGATCTGTATTCACATTTGAGGCTTAGCTGGGAAGCATCTGCTTCCATGCTCATGCATGTTTTATCATAATTCTCTTCATTGCAGTTATAGTGATGAGGGGTTCACTTTCTTACAGAATACTGGCTGGAGACCTTTGCCAACTTTCCTTTGGTGGTTACTGTTGGTTTAAGAGGCTGCTCATAATTATTCCTTTCAAAGTAGGTTCCCAAACATATTTGCTTGCTTTCTCAAAGCAGGCAAGGGAAGGAGAGAGACTCCATCAAGATGCCTTCTACAATCTTATGTCATGGAATCACATAATCACTTACATATAATGATACAACTTTGCCATATTTTCTTGGCTAGAAGCAAGTCAGAGATTGTCCTCATACTCACGGGGAGGTAATCACCACAAGACATTAGCTTAGGAGGCAAGCTTGATGGGGGCATGGTAACAGTCTTCCATTACATATTCAATGCTGATCTCATCACAGGATTAGGTACTTGTCCTTCATCTTCAATGCTCTAGAACAATTTGAGAACATGGGATTTATCTGTATTTTAAGGTTTAGTAGAACTTTCCTGATAAGTCATCAGGATCTGGGTCATATTTTTTCTGTGTGTGGAATTTTCTTAATAATGTTCTCCAATACTTCTATTGAAATTGTTCCACTTATGACTTTTCCTTTAATGGTTGGATTTTGGTAACCTCTTCCCATAGGAAAATTTCCATTTCTTCTAGGTTTTCAAGATTGTATATATATAGAGAGAAAGAGACAGAGAGGTATGCAAGGTATTATGATAGTATTTTTTTCTATTTCAAGTTTGGTTTCCCTTTGGTATTTCTTATTTTTTCTGTTTTCTACCTTTTTTCTCTGTTCAGGGTGACAAGTGGTACATAAACTTGTTAATGCCTTGCAATAACATCATTTTTATTCTTTTTTAAAAACTGAATTATATGTTTTATACTTGGCACCTCATTGATTTATCTTGTTCTTTTTATTATTTCCATCCTTGCATTTTCTTTAGCTTGCTAGTTGTATTTTATACAGATTTATGAGTGGAATATATATTATATTTTTCTATATTTTTACTGATTTTTCTGTATTTGCTTCATTACATTTTTCTCATATTCTTGTTATGTCTTATTTTAATTACCATTAATTATCTTAAAATTCTGTAACTTCATTTTGCCTGTCCTCTTTTTTGTCCTCTTCTTTAACAGAAGGTTTTAGAATTTCCAGGTGAAGTGCGTTTTTTCCCCCCTGTTTTGTTCTTATTATTAACTTTGTTTCATTGGAACAGAGTGATTTTCCAGTATTTCCTCTTTACAAAATTTATGAATATTTTATTTTTGACCTAATATATATTCAAATTTTTAGGATGTTCTGTGGGTGTTTGAGAAGTTTTCTTCTCTATTATCAATGTATGAAGTTTGATATGTATCAAACTAACATTGTGTTGTTTAGATATTCTTTCTACTTGTATTTTTCACGTGATCTGTACTGTTCTGAGGGTATTCTATTAAAGTCCATATTATTAGTTTGTTTGTAGCTAAGACTCCTTACATCATCATCATCATCTCTCTCTCTCTCTCTCTCTCTCTTTCTCTTTCTATCTCTATCCCTATCACTATTACAATATCTAATCTACTTTTGAAGACGGTTTTTACATTATATGCTGCATCAATGTTCACAAATATTTGCATCCTGTAACATGAAGAAGTGTTGTTCTTAGTCAAACTAATTCTTTGGCCTGTATTTTATTTATATCAGAATTATACCACATGTTTTCTTTACGTGATGTTTGTCCAGATGTCTTCGTCCATGCCTTTATTTTTGTATTTTTGAATCATGCTGTTTTAAATGTGTTCATGTAACTAATAGTTAATTGTTTTTGAGGCAAAGGGAAAATATTTTCCTTAGCAGATTCATTAAGCCCTCTCACATGTATTGATATATCCAATAAGTATATTAATATTCTTTATGATTTACTCAATTGTAAAAATGGTGTTTGTAATGGAAATGTTTTAGTGATGGATGGTTTTGATTTTAGCACAGCATTGTGAGTCTAATCGACAGGTCTAAAATGTATATCTGAAGATGCTTAAAAGGGGAAATATTAGATAGTATATATAGTAACAGAATAAAATTAAAAAAAAAAAATCCATGGAACTACACAACACAAACAATGAACCCTGATTTTACCCATGGACTATAGTTATGTAAAATGATAAAAATGTGCTATCATCAATTTTAGCAAATGTTCCACACCTGAATGTTCTATAAATTCATAATTTCTCTATTAAGGAAAAAAAACAACAATGGTGTATGTTTCGCACATAGTTTTTTCTAGTGTTTCCCATTGTACCTTACTTGGGTTTAATGCCCTTGTTTAGCTTTTATTATCTCTTTTACCAGTTTATATTCACTTTCTTAAACTCCCACCATGTTTATTAAGAAAAAAATCAAAGAGCTTATTTTATTTTCCTCTTTTCTTTTCTCTCTCCTACCTTGTCTTTTATTTGGATCATACTACTTTCTCTCAGCTTATAAGAGTGTTCTAATCTGATAGTCACTTTTGATTTGGTTTTAGGTACGCTTACCCTCATACAACATACAAATCTATATCTATGTCTATGTCTATATATCTATATCTATATCTATGTCTATATCTATAGCTATATCATCTCTATCTTTATCTATGTCATCTATATCTATCTATATCATCTATATCTATATTTATATCTTTATCTCTTTCTATCTCTTTCTACCTTTATCTCTATCTCTATTTCAGCTATCTATATCTATCTATATCTATATGCAATAGCATGCTGGAATTTCTCTTATCATTCCTTAACGGGATAAAGATCAGTACCTATTAGTTCACTCAGTAGGGGCTTGTGAATATAGAATTTCATTATTTCTTGTATGTTGAAAACTGTTTTTCTAGTGCATTGGTACGTAAAGGACAGCTTTGCTAGATGGAAAGTTAATGCATACTTTCAATAAGATATTTCAAATGCTTCTCTTAGGATTGTGGGAAGATGGTGTTGGATTAGGCAGATAAGGCTCTGCTTTCTCACAAGAACAATGGAGAAAGAGCCAAGAGCTGCCCAAGGGACCTGCTTTGGGGGTCAGCAGACCAGGACAGTGCTTCACAACAACCAGGAGGGTGAGAGAAAGACAAAGAAGCCAAAACTACAAACTGAAGTCACTAAACCTCCCGACCACCAGGAAGGTCTCTCTTCCCTCACCTGGGAGATAGCAGCATTAAAACCCCTGGTTCATTGCTGTTGACTGGTCGGTGAGCAGATATCTTTCCCCCTGTCAGCTGTTACCAGAGAAAAGGGAAGGGGGGTTGGGTGGCTTTTCTTCAGTGAATACAGCCAGTAGAGCCTGCTTTGAATCTCAGCTTTGGTCAGACAAAAACGTACAAAAACAGAAAGAGAGAGACACCTCCATGGAAAGGTGTGCCAATGAATGCCATCTGCTGGCTGATCTAGAAATTACATGGACAAAAACTGTTTTTAGAGCTCCTCTTACCCCATCCCTGGGAGAAAGTCTGTGCCCCATTAGTGAGTACCTAGCATGATTTTGATAACTTAAGCTGGGCAATTTTAAAGAGTGAGGATAAATTGAATCAAATATCAAAGAAGATCTGTGAAAAAAAAAATAGCAATAAGCAAGAGAGAGAAATTGGCCATCACAGTAAATTCACCAACATATCAGATGCCTAGACATCAGCAAAACATTACAAGCTATATTAGGAAACAGGAAGAGATGGCCCAGCCAAAAGAACAAACCAAATATCCTGAAGAGATTCAAAATTTAAGACAATGAATCAATGATAATCACACAACTCTCTTAAATCAATTCAAAGAATTGAAAGAAAATATAATTAAAGAGATAAAGTATGTGAGGAAGATACTTGGTGAGCATAAAGAACAAATTTGAAAGTATGCAAAGAAGAGTAACAGACCTTATGAGAATGAAAGACATAATGGATGAGATTTAAAAAAAATTAGAGGCATATTAGAGCAGATTTGAATTGCCTGAAGACAGAATTAGTGATTTTGAAGACAGAACATCTGAACTGGAAAAGACAAGAGAACAGAAAGAGGAAAGAATAAAAAAAATGAAACAGGGTCTCTGGGAATTGACAATGTGAAATGTCAAAACATGAGCATTTTCGGTGTCCCAGAAGGAGAAGAAAATGGAAAAGGGGCAGAAAGAATATTTAAGGAAATAATGACTGAAAACTTCCCAACCATTTTGAAAGACACAAATATCAATATCCAAGAAGATAATGCACCTCAAACAGAATAAACGCAAAAAGACCTACCCTGAGTCATCTACTATTCAGAATGACAAATATCAGAGATAAAGAGAAGATTTTGAAAGCAGCAAGAAAAAGTAAAGCATCACATACAAGGGAAACTCTATAAGATTAAGTGTCAACCTCTCATCAGGAACCATGGAGGAGAGAAAAGTGGTATGACATAATTAAGATATTGAAAGAGAAAAACTGCCAGTTGAGAATTCTGTGTCCAGCAATCCTGTCCTTCAAAAATGAAAGGGAGTTCAAAGTCTTAACAGAAAAACAAAAACTGATAGAATATGTTACCAAAAAGACCAGAAATACAAGAGATACTAAAGGGAGTGCTGCAGCCTATAAGGAAAAAATAAGTGTGAGAGACTTAGAGAAGAATGTAGAGATGAAGATTATTAGAAAGGGTAAATTCAAGGGTAAAATGATAGAGAATAGTACACTATGACAACAGAAAGTGAAAGGTCAAAATGGATGAAGTAAATAATGTCTTCAGAGTTATAACATTGAATGTTAATGGCTTGAACTGCCCAATCTAAAGATAGAGCCTGACTGAACTGATTTTAAAAATTGACCCATCTATATGTTGTCTACAGGAGACTCACCTCAGATGTAAGGATACAACGAGGTTAAAAGTGAAATGTTGGAAATAGATATTCCATGCAAATAGTAACCAAAAAAGAGCTGGAGTAACGATACTAATATCAGACAAACTAGATTTTAAATGCAAAACTGTTATAAGGGATTAAGAAGGTCATTATATATCAATAAAAGGAGCAATTCCACAAGAAGAAATAACAATTTTAAATATTTATGCACCTAATCTCAGTGCACCAAGATAGATGAGGCACACACTGGCAAAGCTGAAGGGAGAAATAGAATTCTCTACAATAGTAGTTGGAGACTTCAGTACACCACTCTCAATATCAGATAGACTATCTGGACAGAAGATAACTTAAGTAACAGACAACTTAAATAACATGATAATTGAACTAACCTTATAGACATCTGTAGTGCATTGCACCCCAAACAGCAGGATATATTTTCTTTCCAAGAGCTCATGGATCCTTCTCCAAGACAGACCTTATGATGGGTCACAAGACAAGCCTCAATAAATTTTAAAAGATTGAAATTATACAAAACACTTTCTCTGATCATAGACGAATAAAGCTAGAAATCAGAAATGGATGGAAAAAGGGGAAATTCACACATATATGGAGATTAAACAACACACTCTTAAATAATCAGTGTTTCAAAAAAGAAATTGCAAGATAATTCATCAAATAACATGAAATGAATGACAATGAGAACACAACATATGAAAACCTATGGGACACAGCAAAGGCAGTGCTGAGAGGGAAATTCATAGTCCTCAATGCTTACATTAAAAAAGAATAAACAGCTAAAATTGATGATCTAACTGCACACTAGAAAAAGAACAGCAAACTAATCCCAAACCAAGCCAGAGGAAAGAAACAGTAAAGATCAGAGCGGAAATAAGTGAAATCGAGAACAAAAAACAATAGAGAGAATCAACAAAACCAAAAGTTGGTTCTTTGAGAAGATCAACAAAATTGACAAACCCTTAGCTAGATTGACAAAGAAAAAAAGTAAGAAGACACAAATAAACAAAATCAGAAATGAAAAGGGGGACATTACCACTGACCCCACAGAAATAGGAGAGAACATAAGAGGATACTATGAACCACTGTATGCCAAAAAAACTGGAAAATGTAGCTGAGATGGACAAATTCCTAGAAACACATGAACCACCGAAACTGACTTTTGAAGAAATAGAAGATCTCAACAAACCAATCACAAGTGAAGAGATTGAAACAGTCATCAAAAATCTCCCAAAGATGAAAAGCCCAAGACCAGATGGCTTCACAGGTGAATTCAAATTATCATTCAAAGATGAACAAACACCAATCTTGCTCAAGCTCTTCCAAAAAATTGAACAGGAAAGAATGTTACCAAACTCTTTCTTTGAAGCCAACATCACCTTAATAACAAAACC
This sequence comes from Cabassous unicinctus, assembly GCA_029593785.1. Lineage (NCBI taxonomy): Eukaryota > Metazoa > Chordata > Mammalia > Cingulata > Chlamyphoridae > Cabassous > Cabassous unicinctus. The sequence goes on from JAQZBX010001540.1 coordinate 11,635, forward strand.
AGGTAAAAATAATATGAAAAAAGAAAATTACATACCTATTTCTCTAATGAATATAGATGCAAAAATTCTCAACAAAATACTTGCAAACTGAACCCGAAAGTACATTAAAAGAATTATACACCACAATCAAGTGGGTTTTATCCCAGTTATGCAAGGGTGGTTCAAAACAAAAAAATCACATTTATTAATCTTTTGTATCTCATTTTCATTCTCTTGCTTGATTTCCCTACACTTCTCTCTTATAATTTATTAAATTTTTATTTTAGTTCATTCTTCCTAGTGTAATATCTGTTTATCTTACTTTCATTTCATATGTCATTTTTATGTTTCTTTTGTTTCTTTTCTGAATTTAATTATTTTTCTCTATGTTTTTAAGTATCCATTTCTTTTCTTAGTTTTCAATTTTTAAATCAGAGTGATTATTCACATGCTTGGCTGAGTATGACTAATCCAATTTAAATTACATTTTAGTGTTTTCCTCTGCCTCAAAAGTGTTTTCTTCAGATGTCTTCCTCAGTTAATGTATATTCAATTCATTTTCTGTTGTTTTTTTTTTTCCCAATACCTCTGTGGGAATTGTTAAAGTCTTTCCTATTTATTTTTTGTAGTTGTGTTGTGCTTTACATTTACTTTTTAATAATTTTCTTATATAATTCCTAATATAAGGAAGCACTGTTATCCCAATAAAATAAAATATAGAAAATTTAGTGAATTTCGTTAGGTTTGTTTGAGTGATGATGAAATATTATATGCCTTCCAATTTGCTTTATGCCCTTTCTTTTGGGTTTGAGATTACTCTTTTATTTTTTCCCTTTCATTACCCAATTTCAAAAGGCTACTTCTCCCTTCTTTATGCAGTTTTCTTCCCTAGAAACTTTGAGTTTTGTCAAATACCCTAAAAATCATTAATACGTTTTAGTATCTTCCCAATCATCTATTCGTGTATTCTTTCATCTATCTAGCTGAGAGACTTTCTGTCAGTGTTCCTAGGAAAATCTTAGGACTTTTTGTTAGCGACCCTTTCCTTTTTCGTTAGTTTTTTTTTTTTTTTCTCTCTGCCTCCATTTTCCACAAAATCTTGGGACAGGAAATGGATGGGACAAAAATGTGGGAGCTCCTGTGCTGGATTTCCTTATTTGTTTTGTTGACCTTGGACCTACTTTGTCTTTTGCTTTTGATGTGTGTGTAGATTTCATGTAGATTTGAGTTTTCTATTCTTGTTCTTCAGTATTGTTTTTGGACAAAATATTAGAAGACAAGTTTGTAGGTTGCTGCTATTTTTTTCAATTACTCAGATGTCTGTTACATAAATATTTAATAGAACTCTGCTTTGAGGAAATATGGTCCTAGGGTTTCTTCACGGAAAGTTTTTAATTTATCAATACAAAAGTATACGGTGTTATTCAGATCACCTTGATTCAGTTTTGCTAGTGTGTGCATTTAAAGAAATTTTTCCATTTCATCAGTGTTATGGAATATATTAGTGTAATCTCAGTTATAATATCACCTTATAATTTCCTGAGTTCTATTGACTCTTTATGCTAGCATTATATAAAGGAAATTTATATCACTGATTTTAATCATACTTCTTATGTAATACAGGGTATAGGATATTCTCTAATCAGAACTTTATGGTATTCAACATATTTTGTTTATTGCATTTTCTTTTCTAAATAGCTCAAATTATTTAATCATTGTCTAATTTATTACACGATTTCTCTGTGATCCATATGTTATTTAACAGTGTGTTATCCCATGGTCCAGGAAGTCTCTTGTAAATGTGAGTCCAAGTTTCTCCTTCCCTCTCAGAGACATTAGGGAAGCTTCAGGCACTAGTAGGGTAATTCAACCAAAACTCTCCTACCGTAATCCAAACTCAGTTGGAGAAACCCTTTTCCCCTACTTAGGCATCACCAAAAGATATAAGTGAGATCTCAGTTACACAATATAAATGAAGCAGTGAAAATAACAACACAAAAGCTCTGAATATTAAGCTGCTGTTGAGAACATAATCCACAAAAGTAAATCAAGATATATTTGCCAAAGCTTAATATGGTTCCTTATTAATTAAAGATATACATAGTACTCAGTTCTCTAGTGTAATAGACTACATTTCCAGGAAAACATCAAATAACAAACATCATAAAAAGAACCAGGTAGTCAAAACAAGAATGAGAAAAAAAGAAATCAACTCCTGCTAAACCTAGGTAGTAAGATGTTGGAACTATTTGATGAGGATTCTAAAATGGTCATAATAAAAATGATGAAGAAATTCTTCTACAGTACTCATAATAAAAATGCTAAAATTGTTAAATTCTCTTGAATCAATTGAAAAAAGTTGGAAAACTCAGCATAGAAATAAACATTATAAGAAGAACCAAATAAAACTTTAAAAACTGAAAAAATAATAGAAATAAAAAACCTCACTGTGTACACTCAATAAAAGAATGGAAATGACAGGGCAAAATCAGTGAGGCTGGTTGGATAAAGAAAAACGAATCTTAATAAAAGACAGCAAATCAACAGAAAATGACAATGAACAGAAGCCCGGAGACTTTTGGAAATTAACAAAACTTCTAATATTCATATAATCAGTGCCACATAAATAGAGGAGAGGAAGAGTGGGACTAAATTAGTACTTCATAATATACATGGTATAAAAATTCTAAATTTGTTTTTCGCTACTTTTTTACTAATTTTCTTAGTGGCTGCTCTAAGGCTTAGCATATTCAGCTTGATTGATGAGAATCTACTTTCGATTTATACCAGCTTAATTCAAGTCACATTTGCAAATGTTACTTCTGTATAGTACTACTATATCAACCCTTTTATGTGCTATTATTAAAACCAATATTATAACAATATATTACGATCTCTAAAATATATTGAACAATTATTCTTTATATATTTTATGTCTTTAAAAGGAGCTGTGAGAAGATAGAAGAGCAAGTATATATTTATAGACACAATTATATTAATCTCTTAATTATGATAACTTTCTCTTTTAGTCATGGGGATTTGAGTTACTATCTGTTGTGTTTTCCTAATCCTCCAGCATCTTTAAGTGTGCTTCACCATGCTTTTTCCTGGGTTGGTTAAAACAACGGCCACCCTAGATACAAACTTGCTAATCCAAAACCACGGATAGTGATCAGTCATACCCATACCTGGTCTTGGGGAAGAGGATAATTATGTCCCTTTCTGTGACTAGTGACATGAGAGCAAGGGATGCACACTGTGAAACCATTGAGGGGAGAGAATAATGTTCTTTTCTTTATCAGCATCTTTCTCCTGCTCTTTCCTGGAAGCTGTACAGTTTTCTTCTGGCCTCCTCTGTTTCAGATAGTTCCTGCCTGTTTAATAGGAGTTGTTTTTTCTTTTTAACAAATCAATTTTATTGATACATTTAGGTTGTAATGGGAGGATTTGTTATGTTGTAACAAAGAGGGCACAAAATAACTTTTTTAAGTCAGCAAAACCCAGCATCAGTTGAATATTTGCAGAGTATCATAAGATGATAAGTAATATGGCATACTCAAAGGTCCCCTTGAGTTGATGTAATATCTTTATCATATATTAAAGTACAAATTTGTTTTATTTTATTTAAAGTTTATAAAGATGATTTTTATATATCTAATGTAATATTCTTATGAGAGACCAAAATAGTTTTCCATATAATTGAATATAAATTATTAAACTAATGTTTATAGTTCCTACACTAATCCAGCAATATTTTCAAGCAATGTATTTTTGCCTCCTATTAATAATCTTCATGAGATATGATTATCATTCATAGAATGAGAAAGTGACAATTATGAAAAAAGAACTTTTTAGAAAGTTAGAAAGTGTTTTTTCCTTCAATGTCTCTTTTCTGTCATTTTTATTCCAGTCTGACAGTGGTTTTATTCATACAGTTCTCACACACAAAAAAAGTTGTTGTTTTTGCATGTCATACACAGAGTTCCATGTCATCAGACAAAAGATCTTTCCATAGATCCCTCCTGGATAACTGCATTTCCAATCTTGTCTTGCACTGAAATGGCTGGTTAAACCCTCAAATGGAGCACTAGTCCCTGGGGACTGGCTTTATGGGAAGCTCAGAACTTCCAAAACATGTTTTTCTGCTTTTATTGTCCCCAGGAGTTCAATCCTCATATTATCCCTTTCCTCTTCCATTTTACTATAAATTGCCAGGAGAAACCAGGCTGCACTTCCCACACTAGGCTTCAAAATTCCTTAGCTAAATATTCCAGCTAATAACTTTTAAGTTCTGCCTTCTATCTGATATCAGAACTCAGTTATGCTAGGTTCTCTGCCATTTTAAAATCAGAATCACCTTTACTCCAGTTTCGGTTTGTTATTTTCATCTAAGGCCTTATTGGAAGTAGCTTTAGCATACATATTTCTATGAACAGTGTCTTCAAAGTAGTCTAGGCTCTTCTGTCAAGCAACACACAATTATTCCAGACTCTACCCATTATCCAGTTAAACACATTTCCATATTTTGGTGTTTGCAATAGCATCATCCCACTTTCCTGGTACCAAAATCTTTTTTAGTTTCCTAAGCTGACCAAAGCAAATACCACTAAATGAGTCAGGTTTAAACAATGGAGATTCATTTTGTCATGTTTTCTGGCAGAAAAAATGTCCACATAAAGTCATCATCAAGACATCATCAAGGTGATATGTTATTCCCAATGACGGGCCGCAGGCAATCCTTGACTCTTCTGCCACATGGCAAGGCATCTGCTGTCTTCTGTGGGTCCTTCTCTTCTCTTCTGTGTTTTGATGCTCTCAGCTTCTTACTTCCATAACTTTCTCTCTCTCTTTGTATTCATTCCATTTAAAAGAAACACCATTATTAGGATTAAGACCTGAAAGAGGTGGGCCATACCTTAATTGAAGCATCCTCATTTAAAGTTCCTAAATACAATGGATTTTTACCCACAGGAATGGATTAGATTTAAGAACATGTTTTTCTGTGATACATACAGCTTCTAATTACTATACTAATTGTGAAATTCTAAAAATACTTTAACAAATTCATTTTGCACTTGTTCACACAGGTTGATTTTCTGTAATATTTTTGGTAATCCTCATATTTCAAATACGAATTGGGGTATGGTCAACTGTTTTACAAAGCAATAAAATTTCTTACAACATATTCAGAAATCATTTAATCCAAATGAGAGTTTATCAGATGAATATTGCATAGAGAAACGTTTTTTTCTTGAGATGATTTTGAACCTCCCCTGACGAACTACCTTTTCTAGAATATCGTTCAGATATGCCTTTTGAATATCCTTTGATGGTCTGTTGCTTGTATCACCTTAGAGAGCCTATTCTGGTCATCTTTGCCCAAATATATACTTAATGATATTGTCTTGGTATCTGTATTAGTCAGCCAAAGGGGTGCTAATGTGAAATACCAAAAATGGGTTGGTCTTTATAAAGGGTATTTATTTGGGGTAGAAGTCCACAGATACCAGGCCATAAAGCGTTAAGTTTCTTCTCTCACCAAAGTCCATTGCCACGTGTTGGAGCAAGACAGCTGCCGACGTTTGCCAGGGTTGAGGCTTCTTGGGTTCTTCTCTTCCCCGGGGCTGCCTTTCACTCTGGGCTTAGCTCTTCTGTTTCCTCCACAAGGTCAGCTGTAGACTATCAGATGAACGGCTCACTTGTCTTCTCCTGGGGCCTTCTCACCAACATCAAAACTCCAACGTCAAAACTGCTTCTCAAAAACTGCTCCCTCTGTCCTTTGCCTTGCCTTTTATATTCGATTCCTCCACCCACCAAGGGGTGGGACTCAACGCCCTACTGACCCAGTCAACGCCCTAATCATAATTTAATCATACCTAGATTAACAGATCAGTTTACAAGCATGATCCAATTATATTTTTGAAATTCATAATTACATCAAATTGCCAAACGGCTATAGCATCTTAAATAAGTCATATTAGGAATGTTATACCGTGGAAATCTCAAACACAAGGCTCTTTTCCCCTCTGAGTGTGGTTTACCAGCACACCACTGCCCCAGACCAAAAGGTGTAAGAATGCTGGAAGAGGTGATGGGGAAAAGGTCTATTGAGTCAAAATCATTAAAAAATGTATCACAGACCAAGACCTCAGTTCTCCTGAGGAAAGTGTATAAAACTTCACAAGTGAGCTTATATTTTATGTGAAGTGACTTCAGTCCCTTGTCTTACCATCATCATTGTCATTGCAGGAAGGCATGGAAGACAGTGCAATATCTGTGTTTTTTTTTCTTTCCTATTTTCACCTTCCCTGCTGCATTTCGCATACATCAACATATATACACACACAAATGATGAAGATAAATCAATTTAAAGGAATGAATCAGTATTTTTCAATGAGATTTTTATTTAAATAAAATTAAATTTTATGATGTAAAATTTGTTAATCAGAAATGTAGTATATTAATGTAAGCAATACAATATCAAAGGTAAAACGTATTAAAAATCGTGAAATATTCCAGGTGTTTTCAGTGACTCTAAATGAGGATAGTAGAAAGCAAACTCTTTTTCTTCATGATACATTAGGAAAAAGTACACATTTTTGAAAAGCTAAAGGAAAGATTCAGTTGAAAACCATGGAGGCAGATTCAGGAGGAATAAGAGGAAGAAATCAAGAGTGTGAGTTTCTCAGTAGAATCCACTGGACCAGATCTTCACAGCAAGATGGGCTGTGGCAGCCTTTTCCATTCCTTCCATCCCTGCAGCCATAGCCACAGCCAAGGCCGCCATGGCCACAGTCATAGTCACAGATCAGGCCACCATAGCCATAGCTCTTTGTATGCGTATCTCTCCATCTCCCCCTTTCTCTGTAAATGTGTGTGTGTGTATGTATATATATAATTATGAGTAACAAGAAATAACAATATAACCTGAATAAAATATCATGTTTTTCTTTCATTTTACCTTTGTAATTTATCCTATTCGAAATGTAGAAGCAAAACACTTTGACAATTATTTTAGTTAATTCTTATGCATGTCACTGTCTTATAAATAAAAATTAAATTTTTATTTATAGAAAATATATGTGTATAAATTTAAAATATGCAATAAAATTCATTCAATGATATCTAGCTTCATTAGTGTCATTTTTTGCTATTCATGTAGGTCATAATATGAATATGTACAATTATATTATTATTTACACCATTGTCAACATTATATACACACTGATACCCACCTGCTATTTTAACTTAATACTTTTTCTGGATACCGTTCATAGCATACAGAGTAACATCTCATTCTTTTATGCAGATGCAGAGTGCTCTTTTACACATCCTCTACTACTATAACAAGACACTCTGAAATTTGATAGCTTGAAACAACAGTCATCTGTACATCTCTAGGTATTTATAAGTCAATTGTGAAGTGCTGATTATCCAGGTCAGGTTCAACTGATTTAGATTAAACTTTATCTTTTTCAAAAGTTTTTTTTGGTCACCTTGGAGATAACTGGGCTAGAAAAAGTTTGGCTTGGTTAAATCAGCTCTGCTATACTTAGTAATGTTGGGCTTGTTCCAATGGTAGAGCTAGGAGTACAAGAGGGAAATATACAATCACTTTTTCTAGATTTCCTTAACGCAAATTTGCTAACATTTCAATGATCAGAGTGAGTCATACACCTGAGTCCATAAATGAGGGATGAAATCGACTGCCCCACCAATAGATGGAGGACTGAGAATGGGGCCGTCCATGCAATCAATCTGTCACTACTCCTTTGTGTTTGTGTACTATATTTTATTTAAAATTAAAGGTTTTCTTTTTTTATGTTTTGGCTAATAAAAGAGAGCAGTAGGGACTGTGTGCAGAGGAAATCAACTCTGATCAACTTGAGACTCTGGGATTGATTCAATTAAATTTGTGTGTAAGGAATATGGTTGGAATTCAGTGTCCTCAGTGGGTGGTTCTGAGTACTTCCATGCCAAGAGATAATGATGATTTGGTAATTGCAGGATCATGGCTTTAAAAGAAGAGAGAACCAGGATCTCAGGCCCAAAGGATGAGGGTCTAGGTTACCTACCAAGTTAGCAACCCAAACCAATTGAGGTGTTGACTGAGGGAAATCTAAAATGGTGTGCTAGTATCCTGCACTGTTACTAACTTACCTGCACATAAATATTTGACCAACATTTTATTTTCAAAGAAATTAAGCGTAAGCAATTTCTTCAGTAATTTATGAAAGCTGCCTACTCTGATCCTTTCTCAAATGATCTGACACATTTACCTTCCTCATGAAACTTTCCTGAATAATTTATGCAATTTCTTTTCACAGAAATTTCTCTTTAACATCTTGTATTTTTCATTTCATGATGATTAGGGATATCAAAATTCTTTGACTTCCTTCCACTTTGATGTTCCTTGTTGCTTTAGAGATTGGTTTCGTTCATATATGTTGGTTCACTGGATAACTTAAATGCAGTATTGTTTTTTATAAATCTATTTAACTTTAAAGGAGCTTTAGATCACATAAAAGCTACATCGAAAATATAGGGGACCCCCACACACCCCATTACCCCTCCCACACTCCCAACCAACAAGATTTTTCATCAATATGGTACATTTGTTACAACTGATGAACAGATATTGAAGCATTGGGACTAAGCATGGACTACAGTTTATATTGTGTTTTATATTTTGCACTGACCATTTTATAGCTTTTGGCAAGAAGTATAATAGCTTGTATCTGTCATTGCAATATCATGCAGAATGATTCCAGTGTCTCAAAAATTCCCCATGTTACACTATTTTTTCTTCTCCATCCCCTCAGAGTTTCTGGTCACCACTATCTTTATATTAATATTACAAGTTCTTCTATTACTAGAAAATAATAAGTCTACTTTTGTCCATAGTTGCATTCCCACCTTATGTTTGTTTGTTCCTCTATCTTGAGGATTTTGGAATGGTGATGCCTAGTCTGCTTATGATTGAAAGGGGTATTAGATGCCATGGGTCAGACAAATGGAATTGTCTTGTTTGTAGTTGCAGATATTCTCTGCTTCTTGGGATGGGTGTTGCCCATCATTATCCTTTTGTTAGTTTTCTTGGATGAGTCTGATGAACTGGAGAGTAGGTGTTGGCTGCACCTCTGCCGAGATTCAGGGCTCACCCTGCATATGAACAACTGGATGATTAAGATTTGAGTACATATATTTAATGGGTACAATGATAATTATAGGGTCAAATAAATGGGGCAAAATAACCTGGAGTAGGAAAATTATAAAAGAAAGTAACTCTGATACAAAGGGGGAGATGTGTTATCATATATTCCAAGGTAAGGCCCACTGACGACGGGGTGCTGACTTCCTGGGGTTGTATGCCTTGCTTGCAGTGTCTAGTGACCCCAGGAGCACTCCTATCTGAGGCACTGTTTACTGTGGCAGACAGTAGGATTTCCTGAGATGTGCATAAGTGTAACCTCTGGAATGACCTTCAGACTCGCTTTGAAATGTCTTAGCCATAAAAACTCATTTGCATTCATTATTTCTCCCTTTGGGTCTAGGTCTTTCTCCAAATGCATCATTAGTTGGCCTTTGGTATTAATCGCTTGGTGCCAGTGAGGCTCGAGGCTCATCCCCAGGAGTCACATTCCATGCTGGGGGTGGGGGGGAAGCAGTGACTTTATATGCTGAGTTTGGGTTAGAGAGAGGCCATATTTGAGCAACAAGGAGGGCTTCAGGAGGTAACTCTTAGGTAATATATATTACTAGGTCAAGTTTCAACTTCACAAGAGCAAGGTTCATAAGTACAAGCATCAGTATCAAGGGACTGGCACATTGGTCCACCCTCCTTTGCTAGGCGCTGCCAGTGTAATCCAGAGATTCTCACCACTCTGTGAGAGAATGTAGCAGGACTTGCCAAGATGGGGGTTCAATATCAGTTATTCTGTGGGTCTCCACCCACCAAGAAAACAACCAGTGACCACCTGAACACATTCACACTCCGTAGACACATGGCCTAGCTGCACCCTCCCACACACACATCCCCCCCGCACTGATTTCCTCCTCAGATTTCTCTTTATTAGTGTACAGAAATCCTACTGATTTTTGTGTGTTGATCTCATATCCACCTCTTTAGTGAACTCATTTTTTAGTTCTAGAATCTTTGTTGTAGATTTTTCGGGCTTTCAATATATAGGATCATATCATCTGCAAATAATGCAATATTTCCTTCTTCCTTTCAAATTTGGATGCCTTTTATTTCTTTTTCTGTCCTTAGTGCTCGAGCAAGTACTTCTAACACAATGTTAAATTACAGCAGCAGCAGTTGGCATCCTTGTCTTGTGCCAGACCTTAAAGGGAAAGTCAAATTCCACCATTGAGTATGACATTTGATGTGGGTTTTTCATATATACCCTTTATCATGTTAAGGAAGCATCCTTCTATTACTATCTTTTAAGTGTGTTATTAAAAAAGGATGTTGTGTCTTGTCAAATGCTTTTTCCGCATCAATAGAGAAGATCATGTGATTTTTAAATTTTGATCTGTTAATTTGGAGCACATTGATGATAGGTTTTATTATGTTGAACCACACTTGCATACCATTATGCAAGAGATAAAACCCATTTGATACTGGTGTATTATTCATTTGATGTGTTGTTGAATAAAATCAGCAGGAATTTTATTTAGGAATTTGTTATCTAAGTTCATTAGAGAGATTGGTCTATAATTTCTTCTTCTGTGGCCTCTTTATGTGGTTTTGGTAGGAGGGTGTTGTTGGCATCACAGAATAATTTAGGCAATGTTCTGTCCACTTCTATTTTTTGGAAGAGTTTAAGCAAGACTTGTGTTAGTTCTTTCCAGAATGATTGGTACAATTCACCTGTGAAGCTATCTGATCTTTTCTTGGTTGGGAGATTTTGGGTGACTAATTCAATCTTGGTAATTGTGATTAGTCTGTTGAGTTCTATTTCTTCTTTTGTCAGTGTAGGTTGCTTATGTGTTTCTAGATATTTGTCCATTTCATCTAATGTATCCATCTTGTTGGCATACAATTTTTCTAAGTATCTTCTCATGATAATTTTTAGTTCTGTGGGATCAATGGTGATATACCCTCTCTCATTTATTTTACTTTATTTATTTGCACCTTCTCTCTTTTATGCTTTGTTAGCCTAGCTAAGGGTTTGTCAATTTTATTAATCTTCTCAAAGAACCAGGCTAATTTTTGCTATTCTTTAATTCTCAGTTTCATTTAGTTCTGCTTTAATCTTATTTCCTTCCTTGTGCTTGATTTGGGATTAGTTTGTTGCTCTTTTTTAGTTCTTCCAGGTGTGCAGTAAGGTCTTTGATTTTAGCTCTTTCTTTTTTTTAATATAGGCATTTACAACTTAAATTTCCTCTCAGCATTACTTTAGCTGCATACCATAAGCTGTTATTTTTATTTTATGTTTTTTTAATACTTTTTTGTTTTTTAAAGGTACTTATATACCATAGTTTTGATGTGTTTTGTTCTCATTCTCATTTGTTTTGAGGTAGTTACTCGTTTCTTCTGCAACTTTCTCCTTGATCCACTGATTGCTTTAGAGTGTGGTTTTTAACTTCCATATGATTGTGCCTTTTCTGGTTTTCTTCCTCTTATTAAATCTAGCTTCATTCCACTGTGGTCAGAAAAATTACTTTGTATATTTTCAAGTTTTCTGAATTTGTTGAGAACTGCTCTGAAATGAACTGTAAGCCTGATCACCACAGCTGAGCTTGGGGATAAAGTAAGACTGAAGGAGAAAGCAGAGACTTGTACAACCAAAAGTATACCCTTCGATGTGTCTGATAAACCACAGCTGAGTGCGGAGAGAAACCATATCTGGATGACATCCCCAAGGGCCTGATTGCCTACAGCTGCAACTTGGTGAGACAGCATCTATTGATAATGCCTTTATTTGGATAAATCTATGACCTCAGTACTGTAGGCGTTTAACCTAATATTTTCCCATTATAAGAGCCATCCCATTTTCTGTTATATTGTTCCGAGCAGCTTTAGAAAACTAAAGCAATTAGTATGTAAAGTTTTGGCAAATCCCCAGCTTGTATTCTAAGAAGTCTCATTAAAACAATTCTAGCATGGGTGTGAAAACTGTTAACATCAATCTATCTTGATTGGATTCAAGGAGCCTCCTCTGGCCTCACAGTTGTCCTAGAGGTACTGAAGGGCACTGCAGTGGATCCTGGTCCAAAGAAAAATAATCATGAGTGCCACAGGCTGGGGGTCTTAGTCCTTCTTCCTATTCACCCATAGGAGTCTGATGCAATTTGTGAAGACAGAAAAACTTTCTCACGTAAATGCTAGGTCTCTCCTAGAAACAAACTGTGTTTCATGATATATTTCAGATGAAAAGTTTTATATTTGAGATGATCTTTATTGGTATTACTTGTGCCAGGTGCTGGAAGTACAAAGAAAAGTACTTCTGCAGATGGTGATGCTCAAACTTAAGAACCTGATTCTCTACTTATCACCTGAACCCCTCTCTCCCTTAACCATGTTTCAGATGAACAACTGTTATGGAGGTCTGGGTTATGGCTACAGTGGGCCGGGTTATGGCTACTATGGAGGCCTCGTCTGTGGCTATGGCTGTGGCTATGGTGGCCTTTGCTGTGGTTATGGCTACAGGGATGGCAGGTATGGATATGGCTACTGCAGCCCATCTTGCTGTTGCATATACTGTTCCTTTAGATTCTATTGAGAAACTTCCAAACATACTTACCCCATTGAATTCCTCCGCTTTTTTCCTCCCTCAATCTGCTTCTAGGTTTTTCAAATGAATAATTACTTTTTTATATATTTTAAAAAATATTTTTATTATAGAAGTTATAAACTTACAAAACAATCATGCACATGTGTAGAATTCCCATACAGCAAGCCTTCACCAACACATCACACCATTGTGTAATATTTGTTACCGATTGAGATAATATTATCAGAATATTAACACTAACTATAGTCGATAGTATACATTTGGCATATTTTTCCCATACACCCCTCTTATTAACAAAGTACTTCTTTGGCATTAATGCAAGAATATTACCATATTGCTGTTAAGTATATATCTAACAACTGAAAACTGTGACATGAACAGACATCTGAATACCAATGTTCATAACGACATTATTCACAATTGCCAAAAGATGGAAACAACTCAAGTGTCCATCAACCAATAAATAGATAAACAAAATAGGGTATCTACATAGGATGGAATACTATGCTGCAATAAGAAGAAATGAAAGTGGTACACATATGATAACATAGATGAATCTTGAAGACATTATGCTAAGTGAAATAAACCAGACAGAAAAGGGCAAGTATTGCATGGTCTCGATAATATGAACTAAATATGAATAATTACTTTTTCTACTCAAAAATGCAACTTTATTCTAATGCATCAGGAAAAAATAATTTAGTTTCTACAAGTCTCAGATTCACTGAAATCACCTGGAAAATGTTGCTATTTTTATCATAAAACTTTACTATTGTTATTGTATTGCTTACATTAATTTCTTAAATTTTTGATGACCAACTTTTATGTGAGAAAAATTTAAATTTATTTTATTAACATGTATCTTTTTAAAAACTCTGATTCATTCTTTTTAAATTGTTTTATCTACAACACTTTTGTTTATATATCTGTTTATATATGGGAAATTGCAACAAGAAAGTAGAAAATATGAGAAAAATAGACAATACTGCATTGTCTTCCCTGTACTCTGAAAAAGAAAACAATGATTAAAAGACAAGGGTCTGCTATCAGTTTGTATAAAATATAAGCTCTCTTGTGATCTTTATATACTGTTTCCTAATTGTGATCAACTGTGGATCTTACTCTTATGCTACATTTTAAATTATTTTGACCATTTCCCCATTAACACTTTCAGCAAGCTTATACCTTTTGGTCAGTTTCATTGTTGTTCTGGTAAAACACTCTTTGACAGGAGAAAGCCCCATGTTTGCAGATTTCCAAGGTTTAAACACTCACATGATGGCTTATTTAATAAGACAAACATAATATTATTAAGGGCAAAGTTGGGAAGAGAGAAGCAGAATATGCTTCTGAGGTGGTATAAACAGCTTATCATTCACTAGTTTCTACTTACAATACTTAAAATGCATTCAGATTTCTGAACAAACATATTTTTGGAAACATCTAATAATCCAGGCATACACTGCATATTTGTCAAGATTATAGCTATAACCATAAATAATGTACAAATTAATGAATGCATTTTTATTTTGAGTTAAATAATTAAGTATGTATCCATTTGTATCGATAGGATTTTCTTATCGAGGCAGAAAAATCATTAAAATCTTAGCTGTAGGATACTTGTCAGGGAATGTTTACCTACCCTACTCCAGGACTATTACCTTTCAGTAAAATTCTACACATCTCATAAATTATACGGAGATTTGTAAAAGCATTACCACACTTGTCGATTGCTTGCTAAATGCTGTAAATTTTCTAGTTTTCCCTGTATTTATGACTCTTGTAATATGTCTTTTAAGTTTTTCCCAGCAAGAATGGGAACCCTTTTTCACCACTTGAAACGTTGCTGGCCTTGTGGATTTTTTTTTTTTTTTACCAAAACAACAATGAAAGAGCCAGCTCCTGGCATAGGTCTCAAGATTTTGAGATTTTCTGTTCACTCTTTTGGAATCATGTCCAGCTTGCATGAGAACAGGTAATTACTAGCATTCTATTATAGAGCATGCAGAAAGGCTGACACTGCTCAGCCTAAAGTTGCCAAACCCTAAACATGTGAGAGGGTCCACCCTAAGTGATAAAGCTGCTTACCTGATCTTTAATTTTTGTAGATGTGGAATGGAGCCAGAGAAGACCAGATAACCTTCTCAATTAACAATTAGATTTGTGACCAATAATAAATAGATGTAAGTCCCTAAGTTCTGGGATGAATTTTTATACAATGATTGCTAGCTCATACTTTGGGAATTTGGAGACTGATAGGTTGATATATTGTAAAACATATGCTTCTTTGGGGAAAATTATGGAAACCTGGAGAAACATTCACACAGTTCTGTGAACTCGTTTAGTCATTTAACAAATATTTTATGACATTAGCTAGGCTGTTCTAGGAACTGGATTATGTGAATTCTTAATGTTAATGTGTTTACTAATATGACTTTTTCTATAAAAAAGCAATAAAATGATAATAATTCATGAACATAAGAAAAATGCAATGGAAAAGACGTAAAAGAAAGAATGTATTACAATTGTTGCTGAGATTTTTTTTTTAATTTCCTGAACAAACTTCATTTTATTTTTTAAATTTTTTTAAAAAATTTTATTTTTAAAGAAGCTTTAGGTTACATAAATATTTGATAAAAATATAGGGGATTCCCATATGCCCCACCCCCTCCCCTCCTACACTTTCCCACATTAACTACATCCTTCAATAGTGTGGTACATTTGTTAAAATTGATAAAAATACATTGAAGCATTGCTGCTAACCGTGGAATAGTTTATATTATAGTTTACACTCTGTCCCACACAATTTTGTAGGTTATGAAAAAATATATAATGGCTTGCATCCATCATTGCAATGTCATGCAAGACAATTCCAATGTCCCGTAAATATTACACCTATTCTTCCCTTGCCCTCCCCTCAGAACATTTATATCAATGATACAAGTTGTTCCATTGCTAGAATAATAAAAAGTCTATAGTAGAATAATAAGTCTACTTTAGTTCATTGTTCTTTCCCCAGTCTTGACGATTTTGGGATGGTGATGCCCACTTTGCTTCTAATTGAGAAGAAGCTTAGATCCCATGGGTTGCTGAGATTTTAAAACAAGACTTTTTATAATTTGGAAGAAAAATATTTTGTTTTATACCTCTTGATGTTATTTTCAAATAATAAATAGAATGTCATCACATCTAAATTATTTTTTTCTTTTGATAGATACAGAGGAAATATACTTAATAGAAAGATATGTGATGTCTTTAAAGTAGAATTTGGAAATATAAAACTCAAACCACTGTTCTATAAAAGCAGTGATCTAACCAGGTGTTTGCCTGGTTTAAAGACTCTCAAACACACAGATGATGAGCAGATCCACATTGTGTGCTAAACCAGACATTGGTTGGCCTTTAATCCTATAAGGTAGTGAACAAAAAATATTCTTTCATAAATTTGTCAGGTTGAAAATCCAAGTACAACCACCATGTAGCACACCTAAGTATCTAAATCTAGGATATAAGGAAAAAGGCAAGGCAAAGGAAAATAAAATATGATGATGAGAAACAGGAATATTGTTTAAGTTTTTGCCTGGGCTACTATGAAAAACACCAGAATCTTGGCGGCTTAAACAACAGGATCTTATTATCTCAGTTTTTGAAGTTAAAATTTCAAAATCAAGGTGTTCACAGGTCATTCATTCTCAGAAGTCTGTAGTGTTCTGTTGGTGAGATACCAGGTATCCACAACTAAAGCTCAACACACAACAAATTGTAATATTTCTCCCCTATTCTTCTCTGCTACTTCTATATTCAAATTTCCTCTGATTATACACTCAAGTCATGTTGGATTAAGGACACCTTGCTTCAATTTGGACACACTGTAGCAAAGACCATCTTTAAAAACCTATTTATAAATGCAGTTTCACATACCCAATGTGATTCATTTTGGCCTCATCTTAACTAATAAGATCTTCAAAGTTACAATTTACAAGTTGATTCACATCCATAGTACCATGAGTTAGGACTGGAACATGTCTTTGTAGGGAACATAATACATTTGATATCAATTTTTGTGATATTTTCATTAGTTAAAAACATTTAGCCTATGAGCTGATGATACAATATGATCATGTGTGGATGGTTGCAGTAGTTATAGATTTATCAAAAGAAAAATTCATTTAGAAATAACTGAATTTTAGACAATTGACCTTTTAGGAAGAAGCCACAATTCTGTGAGGAAGAGGGAATCAGTTATGTACACATAGAAGGTCAGCTTTAGATGGTATTGTAATTATAGAGGGACAAAAATCCGAAATTAAAAAATGGATGATTTGGCATATGGAAATTGGATAAAGGACAATTAAAGCAGTCAAATATTGAGTATGAGAGGCTATGCAACAACACACTTAAGTCTTCTTTCATGAAACTAGTCATCACTGGTATAGGATTATAGTGGTGAAAGAGTTTCCCTTTTACAATCATCTGCATGCGAATATGATGGTGAAATAAGCAAGAAAAAAATCATATTTGAAAAGAGATTATATTTATTGAAAGAATTACTCAGCTATCAAAAGAATCATTTAACTGCATTTTCACAATATTCTTTATAATCTCGCACATAAAGCCAAAGGGAGATGACATCTGTAGTTCTTTCATGACAGCCTAGAGTTGGATAGTTGCTATTGTAGACACTGGTGGGGAAGAATACAATCAACAGCAGGGGTTTCACAGGTGGGCACATCCAGTAAATCAGTGGCTCAATTATATCTCTTAGTAGAATCCACCTGACCAGTATCCACCATAGCAAGATGGGCGGTAGCAGCCATATCCGTAGCTTCCATAGGAAAATGGGCGATAGCAGCCATATCCATAACCACCATAGCCACGGTAGCCACAGCCATAGCCACAGCCCAGGCCACCATAGCCATAGCCACAGCCCAGGCCACCATAGCCGTAGCCACAGCCTAGTCCACCATAGCCGTAGCCCAGTCCTCCACAGAAGTTGCCGTAATAGACCATGTTGTCAGGAGTTGACAGTTCAAGTGTGGGAGAGGAAGAGATTGTCCTGAATGTGAATGTCACCATCTCTGCAAGACCTTTTATACTTCCTCTGCAGTAGGTGTGGAAAACCACAGGCAATGTTGCCCTCATTATAAATTATTTTTAACCACAACAACACCAACAACAAAATCCTCATAAATCTCATTTAATTGGGCATTATGAAGCCTTCATAGCCAAAATTGCACTGCTGTTGTATCAAGATTTTCGCAATCAAACCAGGTTCCTTGAATGACACATTGTTGA
Organism: Cabassous unicinctus; assembly: GCA_029593785.1. Classification (NCBI taxonomy): domain Eukaryota; kingdom Metazoa; phylum Chordata; class Mammalia; order Cingulata; family Chlamyphoridae; genus Cabassous; species Cabassous unicinctus. Next base: position 29,649 of record JAQZBX010001540.1, read on the forward strand.
CCTGCTTTTGGCTCACTGAAAGCTTAAATTTTAATTTCATGATGAGAGTCTATGATCAAAGAAACTATGCATTCCACAAATGATACAATTTTATTTGGTTTACTAATATCCTCAATTTCATCAACCCATTTTGGTCTAGGAGCTGACCATCTACAGAGTGTCAAAACTGATTGGAAACTAAGTATTATTATCACAATCTAATGTATAGATGGGGCAACTGAAGCAAAAAGAGGTAAAGTAACAGGCTTAATGTCACATGTCTTAAAGTGGCAAAGTTAAGATTTGAACTCAGAGAGATGAATCCAAAAGTTTTGTGCCTGTCTACTATATTCTGGTGGCTCCTCAGGAAGTGATTTTAATTTGAACATATATTGAGGAGGGTATTTGATTCAGTTATTCAATTCAGCCCTAAACTTAATGGCTATAAAAATATTGGTCTTTATTTTTTCCCAAAATCTGAGATATTTTCTCAAGAACTCTTTGTGAGAATCTATTAAGTTCCATGAAAATGTATCTTACTCAATGTTACATATTAAAATGAAGTTATCCCTATCCTTATCTTCTAGATAGAACAGAAATATCCCAAATATCTTGATGTTAAAAATTATTTCATGAAAATGAAGTTTCATAAATGAAATGAAATTTCATCCTGAAATAGCACTGAATTCAGGATCTAAATTTGAACTCATTGGGAATAAATGTAGTGTTTTACAAAGTGGAATTTAAAAAATACTGATTGGGATTCTTGGGACTCCAAATGGAAAGGCTTCCCTATTGGTTCCTTGAAAGCTGACAGGTGAAAGTATAATAGCAACCAATCAGAACAGCAAGTGGCTGAAGTCCTTCCTGAATATGGGAAAAGGTGAGGAGGAAAGACTTAAATAGGCTTACCTCAGGGACCCATGCACACATCTTACCCTGTAGCATAGCCTGCACCCATGCCTCTGGTATGTACTATCTCTTTTCTTGTTTCTTAATAAACCCTTTACCCTTTGTCTAACCTGAAAAAATACTGATGTGAGAAAGAATGGTTCAGTTTTATCAGGTCTGGTGTCCAGAATTTCAAACTATTGGCTGTGTATCAACAGTCTCATGAAACTCAGTGATAGTTTTCTTTTGATTTTAGTAGTAAACCTCCAGTGATGTGAAAATGAGGAAGAGAATTTCAAAAGTAAAATACATAGGTTTGAAGCAGAAAGACGCTCAAGCTTAAGTTAGACTATCATGACCTGTTCAATGTCAACACAAAGAAGTAAAAATTATTGGTTGCCTGGCACAGGTCAGGGCTAGACTATTGAAAATGCTGCTTTCTGCCATAAAGATTGATTATAAAAGGATAATTGGAAGATCTGGTGTACCTAGGCCTTTGAAGATGGTACAATTGTTTCACGTTAATGGCCCACAATTGGTTCAGATGTGGCTAAACAAAGGAAATTTCTTGAATGCCTCAGAGGCCATGCCTTAAATCCTGGAGTCCACAATTTACTCAGACAGGTTCTGCAAATTAGCTGATAGCATGACAAGTACGGTGGGTCCCCACTATGCTGGCAGCATGTAAAAGGTCTTCTGACAAGATAATCGTCTTCAACTACACAAAGACAACCTCAACCATCAAAACCATGTGTGTAAACTTCTGTGGAAACTACAGAGCAGACTGCAGCTATGGAGCTGTTGCCACAGAGGCCTGGGCTGTGGCCATGGCCCCTGCTACACCTGTGGCTTCCACAGGCTGTGCTGTGTCCATATCTGTGGCCATGAATATGGCTCCTGCTCTCTCTGCACGTGTAGCTCGAGACCCTTGCAGGCTTTCTTTTGGAGGCCACTCTCTATGACGCTGCTACAAATCCCTTGCTAAGTGCATCCCCAAATATAGTTGCTTGCCTTCTCAAAACCAGAAAGGGAAGGAAAGAAACTATAGAATAAAGGAGCCTCAATCTTAGGTAATAGAACCACACAATCACTTTCATGTAATGATATACTTTTGCCAGATTCTATTGGATAGAAGCAAGTTTTGGATCTTTCTCATACTCAAGGAGAGAGATTCACCACAGGTAATTAAACTCTATAGTTTAGGATCTAGTGAGCATGACTAGAGTTTCCCAATTACATATTCAATTCTGTCCTTATTTCATCATAGGATTAGGTAGTTGTCCTTCATTTTCAATTCTCAGGAGCAATTTATAGAAAATTGGAATTATCTTGAATTTTAAGTTTTGTGGAATTCTCCTGATAAATCACCTGGTATTGGGTAATTTGTATTTGTGGGGAAGTTCCCTATAATGATTTCCAGTTCTTCTCAGGAATTGGTCTACTTATAATTTCTCCATTTAATGATGTAGATTTTGTTAATCTGTTCTCCCCTAGGAAATCAACCATTTCGTTTAGGTTTTCAAGTTTATATACATAGGTGTCTCCAAAGTGTGATATTTAATATTTCATCAGTTTTAAGATTTATTTACCCTTGTTATTTCATATTTGTATATGCTTTTCACTTTTTTCTAACCTAGTAACAAGTCATGTATAAATTTTTTTAAATGATGTAAATAACATCATTTTAACTCTTTATTTATGTCAATAGAATGTATTCTATTTTGTACCTCTTTGGTTTCTCCTTTTCTATTTTTCATTTCCGTATCATCACGTTCTTGTCCTTACTAGTTGTAATTTATACAATTTTTTGAGCTGGAATATGAATTATTTTCTCTTTTATTTTTTATTGATAAAGATGTTACTGCTATGATTTTCCTCGATTTAGTGATATACATAATCCTCACATTTGTTTTGTACTATTTTAATTAACACTAATTATTTAAATATTCTGCAATTTTATTTTGCATGCTATCTTTCAACCTGGTAATGTTTAATAGAAGTCATCTTTAAAAAATTTCCAGGTGAAATTGATGTTTTGCTCTTTAATGTTGTTTCTGTTCTTACAAATTATTAATTGTGTTCCATTGGGCCAAAGAGCATTTTTTCCCACATTTCTATTTTGCAAATTTACTAATATTTTCTTTGTGATCTAATGTATGAACAGAACCTCAGAGAAACTGTTGGAAATTAATAAAACATCCAATATTCATAATCATAGTCCCAGAAATAGCTGAGACAAACTGTGGGGCCGAATGAGTACTCAAAGATATACTGCCTATAAACATTCTAAATTTGTTTTTCACTATATTTTTGGTTAATTATCTTAGTGGTTGCTCTAAAGCTTCCGTAGTCATAATTTATACCTCCTTAAAATCTCACAAGGTATGAAAATGTTGCTCCAGTATGGTGCTACTTTTTCTTCCCTTTTGTGTGCTATCATTGTAACCCATATTGCAATAATATATTATAAACACAAATATACATTGTTTTAATTACTTATAGATATTTGTCTTTTAAAGAAGATGGAAGACAGAAAAGCATGTACATATTTATAGCTTGTTCTATATTAATCTTGTCATTTACCAACTTAAATGTTTACATTAGTTTCTATAGATTTGAGTTAATTTCCTTACTCCAACAAAGCTCCCACCTACCCCATCTGTGCTGGCCTTGGTAAATATATTACATTTCTATATTTTATAGTCTCAAATATCATTGTAAATACATTGCATTATATCATTGCCTTTTAAAGCAATAAAAAGAAAAGATGAGAATACATATGCATTCCTATTCCAATTACATAATCACCTTAATTTACAATGTTTGTTTATTCCTTTGATTTCAGATTATGGTTAAATGCAGCTTTCATGCTACATGAAATTACGTGATTCAGTATATTTCATAAGAAGGTCTCCCAAGAAATAGTTCTTGTTTTCTGTATTGGGGAATGGCTTATTCACATTAATGTTGAGAGATAGTATTGCTGGACATAAGTTTCTTGCTTGGTTTTTTCATTTCCTTCAGGATATATGGGTTACATTTTTTTCTCTTCCCGCTCTCAAGATTTTCTTTAAAACTTTGTCTTCCAAACTTCTACTATGATGTTTTTGGTTGTAGATATGGTTATGTTAATCCTAGTGGATATTCCTGAATTTTTTTAGATTAATGCTTTTATAAATATTGTGATGTTTTCAGCAATTCTCTCTTTAAATATATTTTTTGGATCCTTTCTCTTTTGTCCTTCTGTTGCATTCATTATGCCTACGCTGATGCACTTAATGGTTTTCTACGTTTCTCTTATATTCTGTTTATTATGCTTATTATTTTTTTCTTTATTAGAAAATTTGTGGGTTTATAGAATAATCATGCAAAAAATTCAAGATTCCTATATGCCATCCCATTATTAACATGTGCATTGTTGTGCAACATTTATTACAATTGATGATAGCACATTTTTATAATTGTAATATTTATTATAGTCCAGAGTTTAGCTTAAGTTTCCCTTTTTGTGTAGTGTAGTTCCTTGGATTTTACTAAATTTATTCATTGACCATATATACATAATCTAACAATTCCCCTTTTAATCAAACTCAATTATATAGTTATATATGTCAGTGCTGTTAATTACATTCACTCTGTTGTGCTACCATCACAATCATCCATAAACCAAACATTTCCACCATTCCAAATAGGAATCCTGTACATTTGAAGCATTATCTTCCCATTTCCTATCCCCACCCCATTCCCTGGTGATCTATATTCTAGATTCTGACTTTATGAGTTTGCTTATTCACTTATTTCAAATCAGTGAGATCAAACAATATTTGACCTTTTGTGTCTGGTTTATGTCACTCAACATGATGTCTTCAGGCTCCATCCATGTTATCATAGTCCAGTGTTGAGTAACAGTGGTCACAATGGGCATTGTTTTCTTGTTCTTGATTGGAAGGAAAGCTTTCAGTCTTTCAACATTACATAGATTGCTAGCTCTGGGATTTTCATATATTGATACTTTCAAAGAACCAACTTTTTTTTGTTGATTCACCCTATTGATCTTTGTTTGTTCATTGACCTCCATTCTAGTCTTTGTTATTTCCTTCTTTCTACTTGCTTTAAGTTCCATTTGCTCTTTTTCTGTTTCTTCCAGTTTTTACGTTAGGTCTCCTATTTGAAGTCTCTCTTCTTTCACAGGGTAAGCATTTATAGCTATAAATTTCCCTCTCAGCACTGCCTTCACAGCATCCCATAAATGTTGGTATGTTGTATTTTTCATTTACTTTTTCCTCAAGATATTTCCTAATTTCCTGTGATTTCCTCTTCAACCCATTTGTTTTTTAAAAGTATGTTCTTCCATCTATTTTATTCTTCTTTCCCCATCCCCTTGAAACCTATGGTAACCACTAAGTTTCAATTTTTGAAGAATAATGTTTATAGTTACATGCAATTATATGAGGGCTTGACACAGTGGTCTGTTTTCTTTTATTAGGTGCTGCCTATCTTCTCAAGAGTTTCATGCCCCTCTAATTGAGAGCAAAGCAGAACTGCCCAGAATGGGGTGTTTATTTTGTGGGTTGCCACCACTGAGATAACAAACTATGACAAGATGAACATTTTCAGATTCCATAGAATCATACTCCAGGTGCACCCTCTACCTCATATTCATCCACTCCCAACACCCTCCACCAGTAACCTTCCCCTGTCATATTTGCCAGAACATTCCCACCATTGTGGTTTTAACCACAGACCTACAAATCCCCAGAGTTCACTGCTGCTTCCTCCAGCCCTCCCACCCAGTTGCATGGATAGTCCAACTCAACACCTCTACCCTACTCCCCTTCACATTCCAGCATCATCAAATCCAATCACATCACTGCACCACTATCACCCCCATTCACTCCTCAACCATCCCCTTCAACCTTATAATAGATAATATAATTCGTGGTTTCCTCTTTAACCAATTTATTGTTTAAGATTATGCTCTTTAACTTCCACATTTTGTGAATTTTCCATTTCTTTCTCTGTTACTGATTTCTAGCTTAATTCCACTATGGTTGGAGAATATACATTATATAATTTCAATATGTTTTGTTTGAATTAATTGAGACTACTTTTGTTACCTAAATATGATCTTTCTTGGAAAATGATCCTTGTACACTCCAGAAGAATGTGAATTCTGTTTTAACTGAATGAAATGTTATATATATACATGTATTTTTTTAAAATCACCTTTTTCAGTATATAATGATTGTCTTTGTGGATTACTAGTTGTATTTTATACATATTTATGGGTGAATATTAATTATATTCTTTCATTTTTATTGATTTTCCTCTATTTTGCGTTTTACATTTCCTCGTATTCTTATGTCCTATTTTAATTACCTTTAATTGTTTTAAAATTCTGTAACTTCATTTTGCCTGTCCTTTTTCATTCAGGTATTTCTTCTTTACAAAATTTACTTATTTTATTTGTGATCTAATATATGATCAATTTTTGAAGATGTTCTGTGGGAGTTTGAGAAGTTTTATTCTCTATTCTCAGTGTGTGAAGGTCATTATGTATCCATAAGAGCTAACATTATTTTGTTTAGATATTCTCTCTCTTTACGTATATTTTCAACTTGATCTGTACTATGTTAAAGTTCATATTATTAGTTTGTTCCTAGCTAAGACTCCTTACATCATCTCTCTTTCTCTCTCTCTCTCTCTCTGTTTCTCTCTATCTTTATTACTATATCTAATCTATTTATTGTCCCTAGTAACTATTTTTGTCTAAAAATCTATTTTATCTGATATTAGTACAGCTATCTCAGCTCTCTTTTGGGTTACTACCTGCATGGTATATTTTTTCCATCCTTTCACTTTCAAACAGCTTGTATCTTTGAATTTAAGGTGAATCTCTTGTGGACAACAGATAGCATATAGTTGGGTAGTGACTTTTTACCTATTCTGAGGATCTCTGCCTTTTGACTGAGAATTTAATCCATTTATATTTTAAAATCACTACTGATAATGTAGCACATTCTCTTGTTATTTTGCTATTTAGCCTTTGTATCTCTTATAAATATTTTGTCACTCAGTACTTCTGTTAATGTCTGCTTTTATATTTATTTCAGTTTTACTCTCATATTGAGTGTCTACTCTTTTCTATCTGCATCTATTTTCATCTATTTCACTTGGGGTTGCCATGGAATTAAAATTTAACATCCTCAGTATAAAAAAACATATTTTGTTTGTTACCAACTTAATTTCACTCGCATACACATATACTTTTCCTTTATCTATCTGTACTCCCATATTTTTTGTACCTGTTGCTACTTATACCTTTGTGCCTTTTATATACATAACCAGAGATTTATCATTATTTTTATGCATTTCCATTTTAGTATCTGCAGCAAGCAAGAAGTGGAGTTACACACCAAACAATACACTACAATTATGGACATTTTATTTACCCATATGTTTTCTGTTACCATAGGGCTTTATTTCGGGCTGCTTTGTACCACTGTCTGGTGTCCTTTCCTTTCAGTCTGATGAACTACTTTTAGCATTGCTTTTAGAGCAGGTTTAGTGGTAATGAACTCCATTAGCCTTTATTTATTTGGGAATGTCTTAATCTCTTCCATCATCTTTGAAAGAAAGCTTTTCTGGTGTAAAATTATTCGATGGTAGATGTTTTCTCTGAGCAATTTAAGTATTTCAAATGACTCCCTTCTTGCCTTTCTGGTTTCTGATGAGAAATAAACACTCAATCTAAATGGGACTCTCTTGTACTTAAAATGTTGCTTTTATCTTGCAGCTTTTTGCACCCTCTCCTTGTCCTTGGCATTTAATAGTGTGAACAGTATATGATGGTGTATAATTTTCTCATGTTTATCTTGTTCCTTTTTTTCTGGGATTCTTGAATGTGTGTATTTAACTCTTTTCCTATGTTTGGGAATTTCTATGTCAATATTTCTTTTAATATTCCTTCTGTCCCTTTCTTTCTTTTTCTTCTTCTACATAATGTGTATGTAGGTATGCTTGATGATGTCCCAGAGGTGTCTTATGATATTTTCACCTTTTTCTTTTTTTTTCTTTCTCTTCCTCTGCTGGACTCATTTCAAGTTCACTGATTGTTTGTTCTGCCAGTTCTAATCTGCTCTCAAATCCTTCCTGAAAAATTTTCATTTCAATTATTGTGGTCTCCAACTCCAATAGTTCTGTTTCCTTTATAAAAAATATATATATATTCTACCTCTTTACTAAGACTCTCAGATTGTTCATTCATTGTTTTCCAGATATTCTTTAGTCATTTCCCTGTATTTTCCTTACTCTCCTTGAGCATTTTTAAGATCATTTTTTTAAAAGGCTTTTTTTGGTACATCTACATTCTGGTTTCCTTTTTTGGGGATTTCTGTTTTTAGCCTCTTCTTATTGTTGGGCCATTTACTGTTTAATTTTCTTGTATTCTTTTGTGGCATACTGTGCAATTAAATATTTTAAAAATGTCAACCCTGATTTATACCCTGGAATATCTGTTTCTTGATTTATAACCAGCTGCTAATCACATAGAAATTTTCTTGAGCTTCGGGTCTCATAGAATGCCCAAGGTGAATGCAATGTTTAGGGTTGTCCCATCCTTTCTGGGACTCTGCCTAGTCCTGAGCTTTTGCTTGTTGGTTTTTTTGAAGTTCCTCTTTTTATAGGAGTTTTGTTATCCCCCCTGTTTCCCAGGAGACAGGTCTGCCACTCCAGGGTGTTGGAATCTGACAAGTCTTTCCCCAAGATTCTCTAACTCTATAGTTTCTTACACTCCTTTCAGTGTCTAAATCTGGTATTGCTTCAAGTGCAAATTTTGGGGGGATGGTTGTTATACCCAAGAAGACTTTCCCATGTCAGTTTTTCCTAGCTGAAACATGGCCATGCACCCTAAAAAGTGGTACAGGCCAAATCCAAGGAACCCTGGAGAGGGGATCATGAAGGACCCAAAGAGATTCCATGGCTCTCCAAAGCTGAGCTTTCTCAGCCTATCAGGCAAATGCTGCACTTAAACTCACTCAACCCCAGAGCCCTGAGGAAGCATCATATCTTTAAGTATCTTCTACTACAACCTTTTCCTAGAGAGGTTTGAAACAAGGGCTACTATTTCCTTTGTCCTGGGCAGGATGAAACACTCAGAGCAGGGCCCTCAGGGATCTGAAGTCACTAATCAAAAGCCATCATCAGTTATTAGCTGTGCCATACTTGGACCCTTCCTTCACCGGAAAGTTAGCCAGGTTTTGGACACCTTGATGCCCTATTCCCAAAATTGGTGATGGGTGACTCTAGCCACCAAATGTAGAGAACAATCTCCTGTTCTTTACTGTAATTTATCAGTCTCTTCCTCACTGTCTTCTTTGGATGGTGTACAGTGACCTTATGGCTTCTGGAGTGTCAAAACAATTGTTTCAGACAGTCCCTGCCTATTTACTAGTTCTGGTGGAAGGACTGAGTCCTGGAGTCCCCTACTCCACCATGTTCCCACAATTGCTGTTTTTTACTCATTTTTTATTTGAGTTCTTTGTATTTTTATCCTTCAGTATAGGATATCTATATGTATTCTCAATATTATGCTCTTTTCAAATATGCATTTTCCAAATATTTTCACTCATTAATAGGTAATTTTTCACATTCATGATTAATTCATTTGATGAACAAAATATTTCAATTTTGATGGGTCCCAGTTATCTATTTTTTTTTTTTTTTCTTGCTTGGGCTTTGGTTGTAATATCTAAGAAACCAAAGGATCCTGAAGTTGTTGTCTTATGTTTTCTCTTAGGATTTTTATAATCCTGATTCTTATATGATGTCTTAGAGTCATCCTGAGTTAATTTTTGTACATGGATATACATTTCTTCCATGACCATTTGTTGAAGAGACTATTCTTTCCTTATTGATGAGACTTGACGTAATTATCAAAAATCTATTGGCCATATATATGAGTGTCTGTTTTGAACTCTAAATTCAATTACTTTGGTCTATAAAATGATCCTTGAGTCAGTACCATGCAGTCTTGTCCATGTAGCTTTGTACATGATTCTAAAATCAGTAATTGTTAGTCCTCCAACTTCGTTCTTGTATTTTAAGATGGTTTTGGCTATTCAAGGCCAAATAAATTTGATGTTTACTTTTCCATTTCTGCAAAGAAGAATGCTGGAATTTTTTTTTTTCCACCTGGAGGCCCCGGGGATCAAACCCAGGTCCCTCCATATGGGAGACGGACACTCAACCGTTTGAGCCACATCTGTCCCGAATGCTGGAATTTTAAATGGAATTGTTTCAATCTGTAAATCTCTTTGGGTAGAATTGACACGTAACTATATTGTCTTCTAATCCATGGGCATGGGCTATCACTCCATTTATTTATGCCTTCTTTGATTGCTTTTAGCAAAACTTTGATTCCTTTCATTACTATTGTAAAGGAATTTTTTTCTTAATTTCTTCCTCAGATAGCTCATTTGCTGGTATTAGAACCACAACTGATTTTTAAATATTGATCTTGTACCTTGTCAATTTGCTGTATTCTCTTATTAGATCTAGTAGCATTGTAGAATTTTCAGGATGTTCTATATATAGGATCATGTCATCTGAAAACAGGGAATGTTTTACTTCTTCTTTTCCAATTTGGATTCCTTGTCTTATTAAAGCAATCTTATTTAAATATAGTCACATGCCATACAATCATCCAAATTTACAGTCTATGGCTTTTGGTATAATCAAAACAGAGTTGTGCATTCATCACTTCAATCAATATTATAACACTTTTGTTATTCTAAAAAGAAACACCCCCCCAAACTATAGACTGTAGTGAATAGCAATACACAAATTACTTTTCATTAATTGCTTTAAAAAAGAGAGAGAGAATTATTATATATGACAGAAACTAGACACAAAATACCAGATGCTTTTATTTCTTTTTCTTGCCTAATTTCTTTGACTAGAACTTCCAGTGCAATGTTGAATAATGGTGGTGACAGTGGACATCTTTTCTGAACATAGAAGAAAAGTTTTCAGTCTTTCACCATTAAATAGGATGTTAGATATGGGTTTCTCATGTAGACCCTTTGTTGTTGAAGAAATTTCCTTCTATTCCTGGTATTCTAAATATTTTTTATCAAGTAAGGGTACTGGATTTTCTTAAATTCCTTGTCTGTAATATGTAGATGAACAGGTGTTAATTTTTTTCTGTTAATGTGATGTATTACATTAATTTATTTTCTTATGCTGAAGTACCCTTGCATACTTGGGGAAAATTCCACATAGGAAAATTTTATTTTGTCTATTTTTGGAGGAAACTTGGAAGAATTCAAAGGCCATGGAGTTGCTAGAATGTTGCCATCTCTTGATTTTATTTTTGGTTGGGATGGAATTCATGTAATTTGGACTTTACTGTAGACAAACTCTGGCAATTTGCCATATCTATTAACATACAGGCAAGCAATTTTTCTCCTAAATGCCATTCATTGTCTTTGTTTACTTTAAAATGATTTTAGGTGCAGTTCTATGATTTTTCAAACCATCATTTCTTTGTCTTTAGTTTGATCAACATTTAATGTGTCCACGATTGCGTTTATAGGATTTTACTTGCAGCCATGAAAATCATTATTTTCTTACATATTAATATTTCTAAATTTATTTCCATCTCTCCAGCTATAAGGTGAGGAGAAAACCTCTTTTTCAAAATTATTAATATTCTCTCTTTTATCCTAAAAAGTCATTAAAATAATTTGAGCAGTGGTATGACAAGTAGCTCCCATGTATAACTTGACTGGATACAAAAAGCCTCTTATGGCATGCCATTGTCCTAGAGGTTCTGAAAGTCATTGTCACCCCATGGACCTGTTCGAAGAAAGACTAATCATGAGTGCCATGACTTGAGTGTTGGTTGTTTTTCCTATTTTACCTGTGGTTACCTGGAGCAACTTGTGAAGACAGAAAGCCCTTCCCACTTATATAAACTCTGGACTTTCTCCTAGAAGAAATTATGCTTCATGATATATTTCAGAAAATATCCTTAATATGTGATGTCCTTTACTGGTACTACTTAAACACAGGTTTGTTTGTTTTTTCTTATTTTTAAAGAAGTTTTAGATTACATAAATGTTACATAAAATATATAGGGGATTCCCATATACCCCACTTCTTTCCCTTCCCACACATTCCCACATTAACAACATCCTTCATTAGTGTGGTACATTTATCACAATTGATGAACATTTATTGAAGCATTGTTACTAACCGTGGACTATAGTTTACATTTTAGTTTACAATCTCTCCCACACAATTTTGTAAGTTCTGTTAATATATATAATGGCCTGTATCCATCATTGCAATGTCAGGCAGGACAACTCCAATGTCCCAAAAATGACCCATATTACACCTATTCTTCCCTTTCTCTCCCCTCAGAAAATCTGGTAGCAATTGCCTTTATATCAAAGATTAAAGTTCTTCTATTGCTAAAACAGTAAGTCTATAGCAGAATAATAATAAGTCTACTTTAGTCCATTGTTCATTCCCCAATCTTGAGGATTTTGGCACGGTGATGCCCACTCTGCTTGTAATTGAGAGGGGTTTTACATCCCATGGGGCAGATGGATAGAACTATCTTGTTTGCAGTTGCAGATGTGCTCTGTTCTTTGGGATGGGGGTTGTACATCATCATCTCCTTTTTACTCTTCCTGGGTGAGTCCAATGAACTGGAGAGTAGGTGTTGCAACTCTGCTGAGATTCAGGGCTCAACCGGCATATAAAAAGACTAAAGATTTAAGTCTCTGGGACATAAATTTAACAAGTATTGTTCTAATTATAAGTTCAAATAAAAGGGGCAGAAGAACCATGTGTAGGGAAACTATAAATGAGTCTTAGCTCTGTTACACTGGGGAACGTAAACTCCAAAGTAAGGCCCACTGACAGGGTGCCGAATTCCTTAGCTGTCTGCCCTGCTTATCGTTTCTGGATATCTCTAGGGCCCTCAGTATCTCCGCCTCAGCAATGTATTTTCCGACAGTCAGTGATATCCTGCTAGGAGATACATAAGCGTAACCTCTGGAATGACCTCCGGACTCACTTTTAAATCTCTTAGCCATAAAAAACTCATTTGTATTTACCATTTCCTCTATTGGTCAAGGTAAAGATAGATGGAACATAGGGCATTAGAATTATTTTGCATGACCTTGCAATAACAGATACAGGCCATTCTAAATTCTGTCAAAACCTATAAAAGTGTGTGGTCCAAAATGTAAACCATAATGTAAACCATTGACCATGGTTAGTAGTAATGCTTCAATATTTAAACACAGGTTTTCAAAGCAAGGGGTGTCTATGGAAAGAATGAGAAATATAATGGAGTTCCTAATTGACTAACACCAAGTGAGATCACATTTTGACAACACAGTACCATTTCTGCACTTTCTCTTCTCTTCCATGAACTTGGTTACATTGATTTACTAGTCTGAGGTTTTCGGTTTATTTTCATCCAAGGAGAGGTGTTTGTGAGAAATGTGAAAGGTGGAAGAGATCAAACCATATTATAGCAGTTACAATAATGAAGAGTCATGTCTTTTGGTAAAGTGAGATTTTGCATTGTCCTCTTGACATTTCCCTAAGAATCATTCACCTCAGGAAAGCATGACTCCACTGAATGAATATCATCATTCTCCATGGCTCCTGTAATTTCCTGACTCTAATTTAGAGAGGTAGAGTGTGTGTGTTTCAATATTAGCTTCTTCACTTCCAATGGCTGGTAAGCACTATTTTTTGCTTATAATATATAGATTCTTATTTTCTGAACAAACACACTAATAATCTCATAATGAAGTTATACTCACCATATTTCTCAAGATGGGTATATCCATAAGTAATGTACAAACTAATAAATGCATTTAAATTTTGAATTAAATAGTTAAGTTGTAAATTTGATATATCCTTTAAAATACTTCTGAACTTTTTTTTTTTCAGAAGAATTCTGTACATCTCAGGAATTATATGAAAAAATTCCTAATTCCTTTACCACTGCTTGCTAAGATAGTGTAAATTATTTGCATTTCCTCTTTCTATGACTCTTATAATATGGCTTTGAAACTTTCTCAGCCAGGTGTGGAAACTTTTTTCACAATTTGAACTTGTGCTGGCCTTGAGGCATATTTTTGCTAGAAGAAGAAAATCGAAGTGCCAGCTCCTAGCATGGGCCTCAAGAAATCTTGGAATTTTCTATTCACCTTTTTGGAAACATGCCCATTTACATGCGAACAGGCATAGCCTAACATCCCAGAATATATGAGACTATATGAAGGAAGGCTTACATTCCTCTTCCCAAAACCTGTTAGATAGTCCACTCTATGTCAGAACGCTGTACCTGATACGTAGCTGTTGTGCAATGAAGCCTACCAAGCCCAGGTAATTTACATTCAACTGATCATTATTCTCATAATCAATAACAAATAGTTTTAAGGCAATAAGTTTTGAGATGGATTATTATACAGCAATTGCTAATTAATACATTGAGAACCTGGAGATTGTGAGGTTGACATATTTGAAAATACATGCTCTTATGTGAAAAATTTTAGAAATCCAGAAATATATTTGTACAGTTTTGTCAGATTGATTTAGTCATTTAACAAACATTTGGATGATATATTATATGTGTTATTCTGGGAACTTGATCATGTGGCATCTTAATGTATTTCCAAATATGACTATTCTTTATTATTAAAATAAAAAATAAAATTTCTTTTAAAGGTAATTATTACCACCCTGTAACATGTGGGGCAAATTAAGGCCCAAGATCTACAATAATAGACTTGATATCACACATCTAAAGTTGCAGAGTTAAGATTTGAACCCAGAGAGCTATCTACTATGACTACTAGTGGCTACCCACAAATATTTTTAACATGCATATAAATTTAGAGAGATATTTGTTCTAGTCAACCAACTCAGCTTTAAATTTAAATGCTATAAATTATTGGCAATTACTAGCATGTTTCTTCTAGTCTGAGATATTTTGTCAAGAATTCCCTGTTTGTTAGTGAAAATCTACTAATATATATGAAAATGTATCTTGGCCAGAATTATTTTTTAATTAATTTTATTGATATATATTAATATAAAGTAGACAATTCATTCAAAGTGTACAGTCAAGGGTATTTGCTATAACCACATATTTGTGCATTCATCACTTCAATCATTATTAGAACACTTTCATTATTTCAATAATAATAATATACAAAAAAACAGACAAACAAACAAGAAAATTCCTCACTTCTCAATCTCTCTATGCTTCCTGTACTGTACATAGCTGCTGTTTCTGGCTATACTATGCAAAATGTATAATCAATCTCTTTTAGTATAATCACAATGTTGTACTTTCATCACCTCAAAAATTTTAGAACAATTTCATTATTCCAAAAAGAAAAACTCCAAATATCTTAGCATTGTTTCCTCAGATCTACATAACAACTAATCTCCTTTCATCTTTATAAATTGATTTATATTTACATTTTATATAAATGGAATCATACAATATGTAGTACTCTCTATCTGGTCTCCTTCACTTAGTATAATGTTTTTTTTTTTTTGTCTGATATTAACAATGCGTAATGTTAACTTGCATTTGTTCAGCTTCAAGGAAAATGGTCTTATATATGCAATTTTACCCATATTCATATTTCACATAAGATATTTAGTTCATAATAGGGCAATCATACAGTATTTGTCCTTTTATGTCTGACTTGCTTCACTCAACATAATGTCCTCCAGGTTCATCAATTTATTATTTATTTCACGATGTCATTTCTTCTTATGACTGCATAATATTCCATCATCTGTATACCCCACAATTTGTTTACCCATTCATCAGTTGATGGACATCTGGGTTACTTTTTATAATAAAGGCGTGCTTGTCCTCACCTTTGAGGCAGAACACAAATATCCCAAAAACCTTGTTGAAGTTTATGCAAAATTATTTCCTGAAAATGACACTTCACAAATAAATTGAAATTTTATCCTGAATCTAGCACTAGATTCTGGACTTAAATTTGAAGCCATAGTGAATTTATTTAGTGTGTTACAATGTCTGATAAAAAGAATTATGGACATAAGTGAGAAAGAAAATTCATTATTCTCAGGCCTGGTGTTCCTGACTTTCAAAATATTGGCTTTCTTTCAGCAGTCTCATGAAGCTGAGTGATACCTTTCTTTGATTTTAGTAGTAAACTACCAGAGATGTGAAAATGAGGAGGAGAATTTCTAAAAGAAAATACATGGGTTCAGAGCAAATGGAAGGTTAATGCTAAGTTAGCCTATCCTAATCTGTTGAATGTCAACATAAAGAAAGTAAAATTATTGGTTGACGAAACAGGTCAGAGTCAGTCCACTGAAAATGCTTCTGCCATAAAGATTGGTTTTAGAAGAATACCTTGAAGATCTGGTGTGAGTAGGGCTTTGAAAAGGAAACAATTGATTTTCATTAATGGTCCACAGTTGGTTCATTTGTGGCTAAACAAAACAAATCTCTCTTGTGCCTCTGAGGCTATGCCACAACACCTGGAGTCCATAAATTACTCAGATATGTTCTGCAAATTAGCCGATAGCATGACAAGTATGGTGGGTGGGTCCCAAGTACACTGAGGCCATGAAATAGGTCTTCTCCCAAGGAACTGAGAAAACTGAAATCACCTACTCTTCCACGTGTGGAAGCTACTGTACAAAGTACTATGGTGGCAGTAGCAATGGCCTGGGTCATGGCTATGACTCCTGCCTTGGCTGGGGCTTCTGCAGACTGCACTGTGACTGTGCCTGACGCTTTGGCTACTGCTACTGAGAAGGCCATGGGAGACTCTGGCATAAACACCAGGTTTTATCAGTGAGAACACCAAATGTTCTGTGCCTCTCCATCAGTAAATACTATACTATGTCTTGGAAGTCCATTTTGTAATTTCCATTTAAAATTGTCTGAATTTGATTCCTGAGGAGTAAGCTGATTTAAAATTCCATTTGTGCCCTCACAATTATCTCACTTCATCAGAAGGCTGGTGTTAGAGCAACTGTTTTGATGACATTTTTTTTTACAGCAGTTTGTTTCTCTGATGATATACTAAAATTTTTTAATCTGTAAGAGAAATCCTGTGTTTTATTTCAAACATTTAAAGTGTAATATTACTTACTACAGTTTTTTGTTTGTTTGTTTTGCAACAAAGGTAAAAATTGCTTTCTTTGTGAGATATTTTCTCTTACTCTTTCTAAGTTAGTGTCTAACAAAGCCAAGGTCAGATGTCTTAATAAAGTAATAGTTTTTTAAATTTCAGTTTCCTTCTTTGTTACTGAGGAAATGATATCTCTTATATTGTGTAAAACACCATAAAATATTATTTACAAATTAGGTTAAGAATTGTCTGACACATGGTAAATAATATGAAATATGTTTAATTTTCCCAAACTTTCACATATTTGATATTTCTTACAGTAAATGAATGTTGTTGACATATTATTCTCTTACTTTCTTTTTTAAAGCTGTATTTTTTAATGAAAGTTATAACCTATAGATATTTTATTATCTACTCAGGCATTCTATTATGAACATTTTGAATCATTATTTGGACTTAAACACTATATCAGTATCTACTGGCAAGCTTTACAGTGTGTTCTGTTGCTTTGTATGTTGTCAGATGGAGGTGTGGTCACAATGGAGGTTCAGCTGGGAAGCATCTGTTTTCATGCTCATGGAGTTGTTGTCAGAATTTAGGTCATTGCAGTTATAGTGATGAAGCGTTCATTTTCTTACAGAATATTGACTGGAGGCTCTTGGCAGCTTTCCTCTGGAGGCTACTGTCAGGTCTCTGAGGCTGCCCATAATTCCTTGCAAAGTAGGTTCCCAAACATATTTTCTTGCTTTCTCAAAGCCAGCAAGGGAAGGAGAGAGACTCCAGAAAATGGGCTCTGCAATCTTATGTCACAGAATCACATAATCACTTACATATAATGATAAGACTCTGTCACATTTTATCTGCTGGACGCAAGTCAAGAGTCTTCCTCACACTCATAGGGACGGAATCACCACAGGACATTAACCTTCGGGGCAAGGTTGATGGTTGCATGGTAAGAGTCTTCCCATTACTTATTCACTGTTTATCTCTTCACAGGAATTGGAGAGTTGTCCTTCATAGTCAATGTTCTTGAACAAGTTTTAAACACGGGATGTGTCTGTGTTTGAAAGTTAAGTAGAATTTTCCTGATAAGTCATCTGGGTCTGGGTAGTATTTTGTGTGTCTGAGTTGTATTTTCTTCATAATGTTCTCCATACTCCTAAGGAAATATTTCCACTTATGAATTTTCCTTTAAATGTATGGATTTTGGTAACCTATTACTCATAGGAAAGTTTCCATTTCATCCCTCTCTTCTCTTTCTTGGTTTCACTACTTTCACGTTCTTGCTTCGGTGGTGCTCACTTGCTCTAGTGCTCTCTCTCTCCTTCTCTCTCTCCTCATTCCGTTCATAAAGGACTCCAGGAATAGGATTAAGATCCATCCTGAAGCAAGTGGGTCACACCTTAACTGAAACAGTTTCATTAAAAGGACTTGCTTATAATGGTTTGACACACACAAGAATTTATTAGATTTAAAAACATGATTTTGTGGGGTACATAAAGAATCAAACCACCACAGTCTACCTACTATACCCCCAAAAGACATGGTCTTTCTACATGCAAAATACATTCATTCCTTCACAATATCCCAAAATCCTTAAGTCACTTCAGGAACAATGTGAAATTCAAAATCTCAACAAAATTAGTTATGGATGCGGTCTGCTCTACAGCACAAGTCCCCTTCATCTGTAGAACTCTGAAACCTAGAGAACAAGTTATTACTTCTAACAAAAAAGTGGGGGCAGGCAAAGGTAAAACATTTCCATTTTATAAGGATAAATCGCAAAGATTAGAGGGGTCACAGGCCTCAAACAATTTTAAAACCCAGCAGGGAATATTCCATTAGATTTCAGTCTGAGAGTCATGTATGGAATGATGCTTTGTCTTTGGGCTTGGTGGTATTGCAGCCCCACCCTTTCCAAGTGCTTGCACAATGGCCATGCTCTTCCTGAACACTGGGGTGAAGGCCCCACCCTTTTCAAGAATTGGGGTGATGACTATACTCTCTCTAATCCCAGGATAGAGTCTCCACCCTCTTGGAGCTTTAGGGTGATAGCTAGACTCTCTGAAATCCCTGAAGAATAGGCTCCACCATCTAAGAAAACTGGGGTGGTGGCCCCACTCCCTGCAAACTCCAGGCACAGGTTCCAACCACTGAGAACACTGGGGTAGTAGCATTATTCCTGAAAAATGGGGAGTAAAGTTTGCATTGTCCAAGGGCTGGGGCAGACTAACTCTTTCCACACATGGCTGACCCATTTTCTTTGACCAAGAAAATGTCATCAGTTCAGATCTCAGCTTCCATGTTTCTGTCTTTGAAGTGATTTTTCCTTCCATCTGTCTCTTTTCGATCCTTTATAGTACAAGCTGGCAGTGGTTCTGTTCATACAGATCTCACAATAAAGCTTGGTGTGTTTTTTTTCATATCATGCACAGAGGTCCAAACCATCAGAGAAAACAATTTTCCAGAGATCCCTCCCAGTTAACTGAATTTCCAATCTTGACTTACACTGAAATAACTGTCTGGTTAAATCCTCACATGGAGCACTATTCTCTGGGGACTGGCTTTATAGAAGGTCAGAATTTCCAAACCATCAGTTACTGGTTTCTTTGTCCCCAGGAGTTCAGTTTCAGATGATCCCTTTCTTCTTCAATTT
Source organism: Cabassous unicinctus (assembly GCA_029593785.1). Taxonomy (NCBI): domain Eukaryota; kingdom Metazoa; phylum Chordata; class Mammalia; order Cingulata; family Chlamyphoridae; genus Cabassous; species Cabassous unicinctus. Next base: position 49,335 of record JAQZBX010001540.1, read on the forward strand.
CACTATAAGCCACAATGACAAACGAGGCTGCAATTTTCACACTTAGCTTGGAAATCTTGTCAGCTAAATACCCCATCTTTTAAGTTCTGCCTCCTAACTGAACTCAGTTTTGCCAGTTCTCTGTCATTTTCCAACCAGGATCACTTTTACTCCAGTTTCCATTCATCATTTTCATCTAAGTCCTCAATGGCTTAGCTTTCGCCTACATATTTCTATGAACAGTCTCTTCAGAGCAATCTGGGCCTTTTCTTTCAAACACTGCACAATTTTTCCAGCATCTACCCATTATCTAATTAAACAACTCTTTCCATGCTTTTGATATTTGCTATAGCAGCACCCCAGTCTCCTGGTACTAAAATCTTTTTTAGTTTCCTAAGATGATCATAGTAAATACCATGAAATGGGTGAGGTTTAAACAAAAAATTCATTTCTTTCATATTTTTAAGCAGAAAAAATCGTCCGCATGAAGGCATCATCAAGGTGATGTGTCCCTCCCAAAGGTTGGCTGCAGGAAGTCCTTGGCTCTTTTGGCACATGGCAAGGCACATGGTGTCATCTATGATTCTCTCCTTAATCTTCTGTGTTTTGATGCTCTCAGCTTATTGCTTCCATGACTTTCTCTTTCTCTCTGTATTCATTCCATTGATAAGAAACTCCAGTAATAGGATTAAGACCCATCCTGGATGAGGTAGGTCAAGCCGTAATTGAAGTTGCTTCATTTAAAGCCCCTACATACAATGAATTTATACCCACAGGAATAGAATGGATTTAAGAGCATATTTTCCTGATATGCATATGGCTTCAAATCACCAAACTGATTGTGAAATGTAAAAATAATTCATCAAATTTGTTTTCAGCTAAGGTCACTCTAGTTGATCTTTTGTAATGTCATTGGTAATCCTTATATTTTAAATATGAATTGGTATATGCTCAACATTTGTTCAAAGCAACAAAATTTCTTACTTGGCATGTACAGAAATCTTCTAATCCGAATGAGAGTTTACTAAATGAATATCGCATCAGAGAAAACTCCATTTCCCTTTGTTTTTTTATTCAGGAAAATTGAATTGAATTGAAGTCATTTGGAGAAAGATTTTTCTTCCTTTCAAGGAAAATAATATGAATTACAAAATATGAATCTAATGAAATAAGAGGGCAGTGAGGTAGTTTGTTGAACTTTTTGTTTTGAGATGATAATGAAGCTTTCCCTTATTGACTACCTTGTTGAGAATATCAAGAAGATATTCCTTTCTAATAGCCTATGATACTGTTTTGTCTGAACCACCTCAGAAAGTCTATTCTGCTCCTCTTTGTCCAAATATACACTTAGTAATATTATCTTGGTAGCTTTAAATAAGCCATATTGGGAGTGTTACATTTTGGGAATTTCAAACATGAGGCTCTTTTTCCCTCTGAATGTGGCTTACCAGCACACCCCTGCACAATCCCCAAATGTGCAAGATTCCTGAAAGTAGTGATGGGGAAAAGGTCTACTGAGTCAAAATCATTTAAAAATGTAGTACTGATAAAGTGAGGAACCATCTAAAAATTCACAAGTTAGCTTAAATTTTATATGGAATGATTTCAGTCCCTTTTCTTACCACCATTATCATAGCAGGAGTACACGGAGCATGGTAGAATATTTTCTGTTTCTCTTCTATTTTCTCTTTTCCTGTTGCATTTCCCATACATCAATACACACACACACACACATACACACACACACACACACAAGATGAAGATAAATCAATTTAAAAGGAATTAACCAATATTTTTCAATGAGATTCATGTTTATTTAATAAATTTAAATTTTATGATGTATAATTTATTAAATAAAAATGTAAGATACTAATGTAAGCAATAAAATATCAAAGGTAAAATTTGTTAAAAATTGTGAACTGTTATAGGTGAAACCAGTGACTCTAGATGAAGATTGTAGAAAGTAAACACTTTTTCTTCCAGATTCATTAGGATAAAGTTGATATTTTATAAAAATAAAGGAAATATTCTGTTGAAAAACAATGGAGGAATATTCAGGAAGAACAAGAGGAGGAAACCAAGAGTATGTGTTGAATCCCTTGGTTCAGGATCTGCCACAAGATGGGCTGCAGCAGTCTTTTCCATTTCTGCCGTCCCTGCAGCATAGCCAGAGCCAAGGCCACCAAAGCCACAGCCCAGTCTACCATATCCACAGCACTCTGTATGTCTCTCTCTCCATCTCTATCTTTTTCAGTATATGTGTGTATATGTATGTGACATATATATTTATAGTTATGAATAACAAGAAAATAACAGTATAACCTACATAAAGTATGACTTTTTTCTTTTATTTTGCCCTTATAATATATCCTACTAGAAATGTAGAAGCAAAATACTGTATTTGACAATTATTTTGGTTAATTGTTTTTTATGTCACCATCTTATAAATAAAAAATTAAACTTTTATTTATAGAAAATACTAAATGTGTATAAGTCAGAGTATGCAACAAAGTTCATTCAATGATATCTAGCTTTATTAGTATCAATTTTAGCTATGCATATATATTATAAAATTAATGTTTCTAATTATATAATATCAACTATATTATAGACATTTACACAATTACGGACATGTATATACACTGATTCCCATTTGCTATTTTAACTTGCTAATTTTAATTGGATATTGTTCATAGTATACAGAGTGATATCTCACTCTTTTTTGCAGATGCAGAGTGCTCTGTGCCAGTTATCTACTACTACATAATAAGACCCTTTGAAATTTGATAGCTTGAAACAGCAGTCATCTATTCATCTCTATTCATCAGAACTTCAGCTGTGAAGTTCTGATTATCCAGGTCAGGCTGAACTTATATGAATTGAGATTTATCTTTAAGAAAAAATTTGTCGCATTGGAACTAACTGGAGTAGAATGACTTTCACTTGGTTGACTCAGCTCTGCCACACTCAGTAGATTATGTTGGGCCTGTTCTAGTGGTAGAGGTAGAGGTATAAGATGGGAAGTATACAATCAATTTTTCAAGATTTTCTTACATCAAATTTGCTAACATCTCAATGACCAAAACAAGTCAGATACTTGAGTCCATAGTAGAGGGATGAAACCAACTGCCCCTCCAATAGATGCAGGACTGAAAATGGGGCTATCCATGCAATCAATCTATCACAACCCCATTGTGTTTGTGAACTATATTTTATTTAAAATTAAAATGTTTTCCTTTTTATCTTTTAGCTAATATAAGAAAGCAGTAGTGACTGTGTGCAGAAGAACATAGAATAAGGCCCTCAAGAGTCTAAAGGAGACCAGATGTGGTGAATGGTGAAGGGGGATGAGAGGAACTCTATACCTGACCGAACACAGCTTAGCTTGGTGGGGGGGGGGGAAGGGGGGAGTAAGCCTGTAGAAGAAGGTAGTGATCTGCAGAAACACCATTATGCCTTTCCAGGTGCCTGGTCACCTACAGCTGAATTTGGAAAGAAACCATCTTTAGATGACACCACCATGGACCTGATTGCCCACAGCTGCAACTTGCTGAGAAAGCATCTCTTGATAATCCCTTGATTTGGATACGCCCATACCTCAGAACTGTAAGCTTTTAACCTAATAAATTTCAATTACAGAAGCCAACCCATTTTCTGTTATTTTGCTTCCAGCAAATTTTAGCAAACCAACACAATTAGGATGCACATTTTGTCAAATCCTCCTTTCATATTCTAAGAACTCTCATTAAAACAATTCCATCATGGGTGAGAAATCTGTTCATGTACATATATTTTTGACTGGATTCAAAGACTCACCTCTGGCCTCACAGTTGTCCTAAAGTTCCTGGAGGCCACTTTCCTCCCATGATCCTGATCCAGGGAAGAATAACCATGAGTGCAGGACCTGGGTCTTAGAGCTTCTTCCTATTCACCCATGGGAGTCTGAGACAGTTTGTGAAGACAGAAAAGCCTTTTCACTTACATAAAGGCCAGAATCTCTCCTAGAGGACACTGTGCTTCATGATAAATTTCATAATGAATAAGTTGAATATTTAAGATGATCTTTATTGATACTGCTTAAATGTGGTGCTGGACGTAAGAAAAGTAATTCTGCAGATGGTGAAGCTCAAAATGAGGAAAATGATTCTCTGCTTGTCACTCAAACCCTCCTCTCCTGTAAGCATGCACCAGGATAGCAATTATTAAGGAGGTCCGGGTGATGGCTACAGTGGCTTGGGCCATGGCCTCTATGGAGGCCTTGGCTGTGGCTGTGGCTGTAGGCGGCCTTGGCTGTGGCCGTGTCTAAGGGATATGAGGTCTGGCTACGGCTGCTGCAGCCCATCTTGCTGTTGCACATACTGGTTCTTTGGATTCTATTGAGAAACTTCCAGAGAAACTCACCCTATTTTATTCCTCTTCTTATTCTCCATGAATCTGCCTCCCTGGTTTTTCAAATGAGCAATTACTTTTTCTACTCAAAAATATCAACTTTATTCTAATGTACCTGGAAAAAATGGTTTAGTTTCTACAAGTCTCATTAGATTCACTGAAAGCATCTGTAAGATTCACAATTTTAAAAAAAGCTTTACTATTCATATCATGTTGCTTACATTAATTTCTTGCAATTGATGATCAACTTTTATGTGAAAATCTAAATTGATTTTAATAGATATGTATCTTGTTGAAAATACGGATTCATTGTTTTTAAATTGTTTATCTACATCATTTATGTGTGCATATGTGTTTATATATGGGAAATTCCAGCAGGAAAAGAGAACATATGAGAGAAATAAACACTGTATTGTTTTCTGTGCACTCCTGAAATGACAATGGTGATTGAAAGACAAGGGACTGGTATCATTTCATATAAAATGCAAGCTCTCTTTGATTCTTTAGGCACTGTTTCTTAATTCTGGTCAACTGTTGGTCTTACTCTTATGCTACATTTTGAAATTATTTTGGCTCAATAGCCCTTTTCCCCATCACCACATTCACCAAGTTTATATCTTTTGGTGAGTTTCATTGTTGTTCTGGTAAACCACTGTCAGAAGGGAAAAAAACAAAAACATGTTTTCAGATTTCCAAAGTATAAACACTCCCACAATGGCTTATTTAATGCTGCAAACATAATATGATTAAAGGCAAGTTTGGGAGGAGAAGAGCAGAATAACTTCTGAGGTGGAACAAACAACACACCATTCACTATTTTCTACTTACAATGCCTAGATTGCATTCAGGTTTTCTGAACAAACACACTGGTAAAAACATCTTTCTCAAGATTATGGGTATACCCATAAATAATGTACAAATTAATGAATTCATTTTTATTTTGATTTAAATAATTAGATAGCAATTTTGATGTATCATTTTGATTTGCTTATCAATGTAAAAAAGTATTAAAATCTTAGCCATAGGACACTTGTTAGAAAATATCTAGACCTGCTCCAGAACCACATTCATTCAAAACCATTCTACACATCCCAGAAATTATGTGGAGAAATTTGTAAAACCATTTCCACTCCTGTAGATTACTTGGTAAATGCTGTAAATTTTCTAGTTTTTTCTGTATCTATGACACTTATAATATGGCTTTGAAGCTTTTTCCAACAAGGATGGGAACCCTTTTTCACCATTTGAAACTGCTGGCCTTTCAGCAGTTTTTTGCCCAAAGAACAATGAAAGAGCCACCTCCTAGCATAGGTCTCAAGATCTCGAGACTTTATGTTCACTCTTTTGGAATCATGCCCAGCTTGCATGAGAACAGGTAATCCTGGCATCCTAGAGCATGCAGGAAGGCCGACATTCCTTAGGTTGCAGTCCCCAAACCATAAACATATGAGAGGGTCCACCCTAAGGAATAAAGCTCCTACCTGACCTGTAACCTTTGTAGATATAGAATGAAGCCAGCCAAGACCAGATAACCTACTCAACTGACCATTAGATTAATAAACAACAATAATAGTTGTAAATTAGTGGTTTCGGGATGAATTTTTACACAATGATTGCTAAGTCATATTTTGAGAATTTGGAGACTGACAGGTTGATGTATTTCAAAACATATGCTACTTTGGGAAAAATCATGAAAATCCAGAGAAACAGTCACACAATGTGTCAGCTTCATTCAATTAAACAAATACTTTTATGACATCATGTGTGCTATTCTTAGAATTAATCACCTCTTACTCTTAATGTGTTTCTTGACTGTTTTTACATTGAAACATAATAAAATGATTATAATGCATGAAATTAAGTAAAAATATGCAATACTGGAAAAGACGGAAAAGAATTAAATTATTATATTTGTTGCTGAGATTTTAAAATATGACTTTTTATAATTTGGGAGAAAAATGTTTCATTTTATACCTCTTGAAGTTATTTTCAAATACCAAATAGAATTTTGTCACAACTAAAGAATTGCTTGGACAAATTTTTTGTGAGATTCTAGTCACATGTAGTCAATTATCCAGCAGAGTTTATATTATATGCATATGCTTACATTCATATTTTTGGAAAATATCATCATATTGAAATGCAAATAATATAAATATAAATCTCAAAAGGGCTTCATCTCACTGTAAGCTCATTGATTAGAATTTCATTTAGCCATTTAAATTAAAATTGGTGGTTTTTTATGGAGACATGTTAGAATTATTGGAAAAATTAGATTTTATGTCTTCAAAAAACAAAAGGAAGAGATTAAAGAATATTTTATTAAGGCCTCCTGCAGCAATGGTGTGCACACAATACCACTTATTAAGTGCCTTATTAAAATATATGAGGGAATTAAAGGATTGTCCCCCTATGTATAAAAGGGCAACTTTGCTCTATATTATTGACAGTTTACTAGGCAACTTTAACTGCACAATCCAATTCTTCCATCAAAACCGTGTGAGGGTTCAGTATAGGATATTTATTCTCAATGTATTCATGACCAAAGGATATAGTTTGAAAGATCATGAAGTCAAAGCCCACTATGTTCCACTGTTACTGAATTCCTCTTTCCTTCTGAACAGACCCCTGGAAGGATATCATCAATTCTATTTGGAAAAAGTAGAATCATTTGGATATTGAGGCTCTGGAGAGTGATAAATGTGTACACAGGTAAATAGGCATCCTTGTACAGATGCTCCTAATTGTAACATGTTAAAGTAAAAAAACATGAGCAAAGATTTTTCAGCCTTATTCCTTGATGCATTTAATTTCCATTCATTAATTTTATTAAAAAAAAACAACAACAAAACCTTACTACTGCCAGGCATTGGCTTCAGTGCTGAATCATATGAATTATCTCAGTGATTTTGTGCTATCAATATTATTTGATTTATTTTTCATAGCATAGGCTATGATAGAACAAACCATTTGAGAAAACTCCATTTTACAAGAGGAATACATGGAATGAAATATTTTCTATATCAAAAAATAAGATGACTTCTAATTAATTATGACTAACAAATCTCCTTAATCAATCTTATGATCTGTTTTTTAAAGTAAACAAGTATATTCCTAATTATTGCCCTACAAAATGATGGTCTTAAGGAATAATATTTGTAATTTCAACATGCTGATATTTTGAAATGACTATAAATTTATCAATCGTTTGATCAAAAGTTTGTCATTTTTTAAAATTAAACTGACAATTTTAAATATAAATGAACCTTTAAATGACTGATATTGTAATTCCATTACTCTGAGTTTTTTTTCTTTAATAGATATGGAGCAAATATGTACTCAATAGAAAATACATTTTGATGTCTCCAAAATAGGAGTTGGAAATATGAAACTCAAAACCACTGTTCTATAAAAGCAGTGATTTGACTTCTTATCCTGAATGTTCTGACATGCTAAGCAGGTGATTACCTGGATTAGAGACTCAAACACAAAGATGATTAGCAGACCCACATTGTGTGCTCAGTTAGGTATGGAATATCCCTTAATCCTGTAAGGTAGGGAACAAAATGATTCCTTCAGATGATGTCAGGTAGAAATTCCAAACACAACAACAGTGTAGCTCACCTAAATATCTGAATCTAGGGTATATGGAAACAAGCAAAGTCAGATGATAATAAAAAATCATGATGGGAAACAGGAATAGTGTCTAAGGTTTTGCCTGAGCATCTACAAAAAAAACAGCAGTCTTGTTGGATTAAACGAAAGGCTCTTATTTTCTCAGTTTTTGACATTAGAATATCAAAATCAAAGTGTTTGCAGGTGATGCTTGTCTGCAGTCTGTATTGTTCTCTTGCTGCCTTACCAGCTATCCACAACTCAAGTTTAATGCCCAAAACATGGCAATATTTTTCATCTATTCTCTGCTAATACTGTATTCAAATTTCTTCTGCTTATTGACTTCAGTTATATTGGATTAAGGCTGCCCTGCTTCAGTTTGGCCTCATCATAGCTAACGTCATATTCAAAATCATATTTACAAATGCAGTTTCATATTCACACTTTGATTCAGTTTGGACTCATTTAACTATTAAGATCTTCAAAGATCCAGTTTACAGGACTGGTAGTTAGGACTTGAACATGTCTTTGTTGGAACGCAATCCATTTGATAAGTTGTGCATGACACTTTCATTAATTAAAAAATTGAACATATGGGCTAATGATTAAATATGATCAAGTGCGGATGGTTGCAGTGGTTATAGATTTATCAAAAGAAAGTTTCATTTAGAAATAATTTGTTTTTAGGCTTTTGTTCTTTTAGGAAGAAACCACAATTTTGTGAGAAAGCAATCAATAATGTACACATAGAACGTCAGCTTTAGATGGTGTATAGTCAGCCAAAGGGGTGCTGATGCAAAATGCCAGAAATTTGTGGGCTTCTATAAAGGGTATTTGTTTGAAGTAGAAACTTAGTTACCAGGCCATAAAGCTTAATTTACTTCCCACACCAAAGCCTGTTGCCATATGTTGGAGCAAGATAGCTGCTGTTGTCTACAAGGGTTCAGGTTTCCTCTTCCTCCTAAGGCTCCTTGGTCCCAGCTTCTTCCAATATCAGCTGTAGGCTGGGATAAGTCTCATCTCTTTCCTGGGGCTTGTTTCTCTCTGGACTCAGCTGCTCTGCTCTCTCCACAAGGCCAGCTAGAGACTATCAGTCTAATAGCTCGTTTCTCTTCCCAGGGCCTCTGCCGGGTCTAAAGAAGCCTACGCTCCTTCCTCATGTATGTGCTTCTCTGTGTGTTTTACTTCCCGGAGCCCCAATATCAAAACTCCATGCTGTTTCCTCTGCCATGTCCTTTTCTCTGTGACTATCCGGCCAGCAATGGGGTGGGGACTCAACATCCTACAAAAGTGCCAATCAAAGCCTTAATCATAGTATAATCAAGTAAGAATGAATCCAATACAACCTAATACACCCAGAGGAACAGACCAATTTACAAACATAATGCAGTATCTATTTTTGGGATTCATAAATAATACCAAATTGTTACAGATGGTATTGGAATTATGAGGAGGGACAAAAATTTGAACATAAAAAAACCCAAAAGATTTGGCATGTAAAAATTGAAAAAGGACAAGTACAACTGTCAAATATTGAGTACAAGAGGCTATGCCACAAGATTTAAACCCCCTTTTCAAGAAACTGAGCATCAAGACTGAAGTTTAATACATTTCACTCTTATAGGATTGTAGCTGTGAAGGGGCTTCCCTTTTACAATCATCAATGTAAGAAAATGATGGTGAAATAAGGAAGAAACAAATCACATTGAAAATTAGTTTAAATTTATTGAAAGAATTACTCATATATAACAGGAAACATTTAACTGTATTGTTAAAAATTATTCTTTATGATCTGCACATAAAACCAAAGGGAGATGACATCTGTAGTTCTTTCATGACAGCCTAGAGTTGGATAGTTGCTATTGTAGACACTGGTGGGGAAGAATACAATCAACTGCAGGGGTTTCACAGGTGGGCACATCCAGTAAATCAGTGGCTCAATTATATCTTTCAGTAGAATCCACCTGACCAGTATCCACCATAGCAAGATGGGCGGTAGCAGCCATATCCATAGCTTCCATAGGAAAATGGGTGGTAGCAGCCATATCCATAACCACCATAGCCACGGTAACCACAGCCATAGCCACAGCCCAGGCCACCATAGCCATAGCCACAGCCTAGACCACCATAGCCGTAGCCGAGTCCTCCACAGTAGTTGCCATAATAGACCATGTTCTAGGAGTTGAGTGTTCAAGTGTGGGAGAGGAAGAGATTGTAGCGAATGTGAAGATCACCATCTCTGCAGGACCTTTTATACTTCCTGTGTAGTAGGTGTGGCAAACCAAAAGGAATGTTGCCCTCATAAAAATTATTATTGCATTAACCAGAAACACCACCATTAACAAAACCCTCATAACTCTCCTGTCATTGGGCATCATGAAGTCTTCATAGGCAAGATGACAGTGCTATTCTACCAAGATTTTCACAATCAAACCAGGTGCCTTGAATGACACATTCTTGACCTGGTTTGAAGTCTCTTCCTCACTGAAAACTTAAGTTTTAATTCCATGAGGAGAGTCTATGATCACTGAAACTATGCAATCCACAAATATTCAAGGTTTTTATGGTTTACTAATGTCTTCAATTTCATGAAACCATTTGGTCTAGGAAGTGACCCTCTTTGGATTTTCAAAATTACTTTTAGATTAAGTATAATTATCACCATCCTATTGACAGATGGGGAAACTGAAGCACAAAGATGTAAAGTAACAGGCTAAATGCCACACATCTAAAAGTGGAAATTTTAAGATTTGAAATCAGAGAGGAGATTCCAAAGTTTTATGCCTATCTACTATGTTCTGGTAGCTTCATATGAAGTCATTTAAATGTGAGTATCAATTTAGAGGGATATTTGACTTAGTCATTCAATTCACCTCTAAATTTAAAGCCTATAAAACTATTGGCCATTATTAATGTTTTCCAAGATCCAAGATATTTTCTCAAGAACTCTGTGAAAATCTACTAAATTCCATGAAAATATAATTTACCCAATAATATATGCTTAAATAAAGACATGCCTGTTCTTATTTTCTAGAAAGAAAACAAATATACCAAATATCATGAAGTTTAAAAAATATTTCATGAAAATGAATTTTTAGAAATGAAGTTAAAAATTATTCAGAATTAACACCAGATTCAGAATCTAAATTTGAAGCCACAGGGATAATATGCAGTGTTTTAAATAGTGTGATATAAAAAATACTAATGTGTAAAGGAATGATCCAGTTTTATCAAGTCTGGTGTTCAAAAATTTTAAATTTTTGGCTGTCTATCAGCAGTTTCATGAAACTCAGTGATATTTTTCTTTTGATTTTAGTAGTAAACTAACAGTGATGTGAAGATCAGGAGGAGAATTGCTAAAGGAAAATTCATAGGTTTGAAGCAAAAAGAAGCTCAAGCTTAAATTAGACTATCATGACCTGTTTTTTGTTAACAAAGGAGTAAATTTTATTGGTTGACTGGAACAGGTCAGAGCTAGGCTATTGAAAATGCTGCTTTCTGTAATTAAGATTGACTATAAAAGGATAATTTGAAGATCCAGTGTGAGTAGGGCTTTGAAGATGGTACAATTGTTTCACATTAACGGCCCACAATTGTTTTAGATGTGGCTAAACACAGGAAACCTCTACAGTGCCTCTGAGGCCATGCTCTAAATCCAGGAGTCCACAATTTACTCAGGAAAGGTCTTGCAAATTAACAGATAGCATGGCAAGTAGGGTGGGTCCCAACTATCCTGGCAGCATATGAAAGGTCCTCTGGCAAGGTAATTGTCTTCGCTACATAGCAACCACCTCAACAACCAAAACCATGCGTGGAAACTGCTATGGAAACTACAGAGTAGATGGCAGCTATGGGAGCTCTTGCTACAGTGGCCTAAGTTGCAGCTAAGTCCCCTGTAAGACTGTGGCTTCCACAGACTGGGCTGTGTCTGGCCGTGGCTATGCATATGGCTCCTGCCGTCTCTGCAGGTACAGCTCTGGCTGTGGCTACTGCTTTTGAAGAGGCCATGGGAGACTCTCACTCCACACCTGAACATCAGGATTCACCATTTAAAAGCCCATATGTTCTGGGCCTCTCCGTTTAGTGATGATCATAGCATATCTTAGAACACTCTTCTTTTATTGACTTATAGTCTGAGCTACAAATTCCCTGATTTTTCTTCCTCAGAAGTGAGCTTCTGTGAAATTCCCCTTTTTCCATCTCAGTTCTTTCCTTCTATTAGGATGTTGGTGTCACAGCAAGTGCCTTGATGACTTTTCTGCTTGATGTTCTAATTAATTTCTTTTATCCTTTAAAGCAATTATGAGTTTTACTTCAATCACTTAATGTCCAATATTACTTACTGACAGTTTTTGTTTTTATTTTCAAGGAGGTGTCCCAAGAAATAGTTCTATGTTTTGTGCATCAGGGAAAGGTTTATTCACATTATTTATGAAAGATAGTATTTTTGGATATCAGGTTTTTGCTTAGCTTTTTCTTTTCCTTCAGAACTTTTAATATGCCATCCCACTGGTTTCTGGCCATCATTTAATCATTTTTCTAAGCCAATCTCTGTATTGGGAATTCCCTTACATGGGTTGAATTTTTTCTCTACCTGCTTTCAAGAGTTTCTTTTATCCTTGGCTTCTAAACTTCTACTATGACGTGTTTGTGTGCAAATATGGTTATGTTTATTACTCAGAATCCATGATCTTTAGAGTAATGCTTTTCTCAGTTTTGTCAAGTTTTCAGCATTTATATCTTTAAATATGTTTTTCTGATGCTTTCTTTCTCTTTTGTCCTTCTGTTGCACTCATTATGCATACTGTAGTGTACTTAATGTTTTTCCCCATTTCTTTTATATTTTTCCCTTATGATTATCTTTTCTTTTCTTTATCACAGAAGTTGAGTTTTACAGAACTGTCATTCAAAAAAATACAGGATTGCCATATGCCACCCCATTATTAACAACATGCATTGTTGTGGAACATTTATTACAATTGATGAGAGCACACTTCCAAAATTGTGCTATTAATTATAACCCATGGTTTAACCTAAGTTTCCCAGATTGTGTATTTTAGTTCTATGGATTTTATTAAATGTATTCATTTACCATATACATACAATCTTATTTCCTCTTTTAATCAAATTCAGTTGAATTTGAATCATTAAATTGAATCATTAAATTCACACTGTTGTGCTAACATCACCAAATTTATAAACAAAACATTTCCATTATTCCAAATGGGGAATCCTGTACATTTTAAGCCTTAATTTCCCATTTCCTACCCCCACCCCATGCCCTAGCAACCTATATTCTAGATTCTGACTCTATGAGTTTGCTTCTCCTAATCATTTCAAATAAGTGAGATCATACAATATTTGACCTTTTGTGTGTGGCCTATGTCACTGAATGTGATGTCTTCAGGCTCCAACCATGTTATCCCAGTCCAGTGTTGATTAACAATGCTCACAGTGGTCATAGTTTTCTTGTTCCTGTTCTCAGAGGGAAAGGTTTCAGTCTTTTCCCATTAAGTAGATTGATAGCTCTGGGATTTTCATAGATGCCCTTTATGATGTTGAGGACGTTTCCTTCTATTCCTAGTTTTCTAAGTGTTTTTAACAAGTAGTGGTGCTGGATTTGTCAAATGCAAGTTTTGTATAAATAAAGATGTTCGTCTTTTTGTTTGTTGTTTTTTTTTCCTTCATTGTCTTAGTGTGGCATAATAAATTAATTGATTTTCTTAGGTTGAACCAAACTTGTATACCTGGGATAAATTTCACTAAACCATGGTGTATAATTCTTTTTTATGTGCTATTGGGTCCAGTTTGTGGGAACTTTGTTGGGGATTTTTGAGTATGTCTTCATAAGAAATATTAGTATGTAGTTTTCTTTTCTAGTGTTATCTTTATCTTGTTTTGATACATAGATAATGTTGACATAATTTTTAATTAGGGAGTGCTCCTTCCTCTTCAATTTTATCAGAGTATGAGAAGAATTAGAGTTTAGTCTTCTTGGAATGTTTGATAGAATTCCCCTGCGAAGTCCTGTGGTGCTTGGCTTTCCTATGTTGGAAAGTTTATGATTACTGATTCAAACTGTTTAATAATAATCGAGTTGTTGAAATCTTTTTGCCTTGAGTAAATGTAGGTCGGTGGTGTGATTCTAGGAATTTGCCTTTTTCATCCAGGTCATCTCACTTTTGGCATACAGTTGTTCATACTATATCTTATAGTCCTTTTTAGTTCAACAGGGTCAGTAGTAATTTCTGATTTTCATTTTTTAACCTCTCTCTTTTTTTAAAATTTCAGTCTAGCTAAAAGTTTGTCGGTTATATTGATTCTTTTGAAGAATCAGCGTTTTGTTTTGTTGATTCACCTTATTGATTTTTTGTTTACCATTTCAGTGTCCTCATTGATTTTTTGTTAACCATTTCATTGACCTCCTTTCTAATCATTGTTATTTCCTTTCTTCTGTTTCCTCTTCTTTTTATATTTCTTCCTGTTTTTAGGTTAGATATCCAATTTTAAGTCTTCTTTCTCAGTGAAATCATATAGAACTATCAACTTCCCTCTCAGCACTGCTGCATCCTATAAATGTTGACATGTTGTTTTTTCATTTACATTTTCCCAAGATATTTCCTAATTTCCCTGTGATTTCTTCTTTAACCCATTTATTGTTTAAAAGTATGTTCTTTAACTTCCATATATTTGTGAATTTTCCATTTTGTTTTTTTTTTAAATTGATTTCTAGCCTTATTTGTTTGTGGTCTGAAAATTCAATTATTTGAATTAATTTAGACTTATGTTATTGCCTAACATATGATCTCTCCTGCAAAATGATCTTTATACACTCCAGAAGAATATGTGTTCTGTTTTCATTTAAAGAAGTATATATATATATATATGTCTGATGGTCTAGTTAATTTAGAGAAGCATAGAATTCTTCTATTTCCACATTAATCTTCTGACTATATTTTCCAGCCATTATTGAATGTTATTACATTCTCCTAGTATTAATGTAGAATCATCAGTTTCTCCATTCAGTTCCATCAGTCTGTATTTGCTGTATATATTTTGAAGCTGTGCTGTTAGGTGCTTATATATTTATAATTGCTACAACTTTTTTTTAATTTGTCACCTTTATCAACATAAAATGACCATTTTGTTCCTTGTAACTGTTTTTGACTCAATGTCTATTTTATCTGACATTACTATAGCTACCTCAGTTCTCTTTTACTCTACCTGCATGGTATGTTTTTTCCCATCCTTTCACTTTCAAACTACTTGTATCTTTGAATTTAGGGTGAATTTCTTGCAGACAGCATTTTGTTAGGTCATGTCTTCTTCTGAAGATCTCTGTCTTTTGAATTGAGAGTTTATTCTGTTTATATTTAAAATCACTACTGATAATGCAGTACATTTTTTTGCTATTTAACATTTGTACATCATACCTTTTTTGTCACTCAATTCTTCTGTTGATGTATGCTTTATATTTATTTGAATTTTACTGAGAACACATCATATAGTGTCTTCTCTTATCTATCTGGTTATACTTTCATCTATTTCACTTGTGGTTGCTATGGTATTAAAATTTAACAACCTAAATATATAACAACTATATATGGTTTGTTACCAACTTAATTTCAATAGCACTCACAAATGCTTTTCCTTTACTCCACAGTCCTCCAACCTTTTTGTGTACCTGTTGTTACTTATATCTTTATGCCTTTGCACATACATATTCCAGAATATGTTGCTCCCATGTATATCTTGGCTTGATCCAAGGAGACTCTTATGACTTGCAGTTGTCCTAGATGTTCTGAAATTGAGTGTCCTCCCATGGTCCTGGCCCAAGGAAGAGAAATCATGATGTCTAGATTTGGGTTTATCTGTGGGTGTCTGAGCAACTTGTGAAGACAGAAAGACCTTCCCACTTACATAAATTCTTGGCTTTTTCCTAGAAGAAACTATGCTTCATGATATATTTCACAAAAATATGTTTAATATTTGATATCCTCTTTACTGGTATTACTCAAATGCAGGTTTTGAAAGCAAGGGGGATCTATGGGAAGAATGAGAAATATAATGGCATGCCTAATTGTGTAACAACAAGTGGAACCATATTTTGGCAACACAGTACTATTTCTGCACTTTCTGTCCTCTTCCATGAACCTGCTTACATTGATTATCTTTCTAAATTTTAGATTTATTTGCATCCAGTGAGAGGTGTTTGTGAGAGATGTGAAAGGTAGAATATATCAAACCATATTATAGCTGTTGCAATAATGGAGAGATTAGTGTCTTTTGATAATGTAAGGATTTGCATCCTCCTCCTGACATATCCCTGAGAATCATTCACCTCAGGAAAGCGTGAATCCATTGATTCAATTTGATCATTCCCCATAGATCCTGTACTTTCTTGACAGTGATGTCTAGCAGAAATAGTAGAGGTAATAGAGTGTGCTTTAGTATTAGCTTCTTCACTACATTGAACACATTCAGATTTTCTAAACAAACACACTAATAAACAATGAAGTCATACTCACCATAATTTTCAAGATGAATATATCCATAAATAAGGCATTACCTAAATAACTGTATTTTTAATTTTGAGTTGAACAAATTGTAAATTTGATATAGCCATTAAATATTAGCCATAGGATGTATGGCAGCATACATTATTTTACCCTGCTCCTGAACAACTATTTTTTTAAGAACGATTTTGAACATTGTGGAAATTGTATGAAAAAAAATCCATAATAGCATTACCACATGTGGTAGATTGCCTGCGAAAATTGTGCAAATTAGCTACCTCACCTATGACTCATAATATGGCTTTGAAGCTTTCCCAACAAAGAGTGGAATCCTTTTCCACAGCTTGAGTGTGTGCTGGACTTGTGCCTGGTTTTTGCTAGAATAAGAAAGTGGAAGTGCCAGCTCCTAGCATGGGCCTCAAGATATCTTGGAATTTTCTATTCAATCTTTTAGAAACATGCTCAGTTTACATGAGAACTAGCATGGCCTAGCATCTCAGAGTATACAAGACTATATGACGAAAGGATGACACTTTTCTTCCCCAAATAAGTTAGAGAATCCACTATAAATCACACAGATGCCTACCTGAGCTATAACTACTTGTAGATTTACAATGAAACCAGCTAAGTGTAGATAACCATTAAAATGATCATTATTCTCATAATTAATAAATAGTTTTAAGGCAATAAGTTTTTAAATGATTTATTTCACAGTAACTGCTAATTAATCTATTAAGAATCTGGAGACTGTGAGGTTGATATTTTTGAAAACACATGCTTCTTGTAAGAAATTTTAGAAATCCAGAAATACATTTGTACTATTTTGTCAGATTGATTTAGTCATTTAACAAACATTTGGATGATGTATTATGTGTGTTATTCTGAGAACTTGATCATGTGACACCTTAATATTAACGTATTTCGAAATATGACTGTTCTTCATTCATAAAATAAAAACTATGACAATAATGTAAGAACATTAGAGAAATGACTAAGTATTAGAGAACATGGAAAAGAATGACATTATATTTATTGCTGGGACTTTGAGATATAATTCCATAGAACCTGGTCATAAATGTTTCAAATATTGAATATGTCTGTCACAAGCAAATTATTGCATGACCAAATCATATTATAAGTGAGCTTTAAGTCAATTATAGTCTTATATAAGGCATTTTATATATGGTATGCTTATGCCTACATTCATATTTTTGGAAAATATAAATTTGAAATTTAAATTATATGAACACCTATCACAAAAAGTCTTCATTAGGAATTTCATTTCTCACATTACATTTTAATGGTTGGTTCTTGAGGCATGTTAGAATTATTTGAAAAAATGAGATTTTGTGTCTTCAAAGGAGATAATGAATGAAAGATTTTAAGAATGAAGATGCAATTCAGGAAGCTGTACCAATTTTCCTAGCTTCTTTGACATGCTTGTATCCTTGAATAATTTCTTAGTCAACAATGACAAGTAGACACACCAATAATGAGTCAAAAGACAGTGGTGTGTGAGTTGAACTTTAGATTTTTAACTGAGAAGGTGAAATATAAAACTTTATTGTTATAAAATTAAAATATGATGCCTTGGCTGCCACTATATCAAGGTGGATATGAATGATGGCTGTGGATGCATATTAATTTCCAATCTTTTAAAAAGTATTATTTTCTAAGAATTGCATTATCTCAGGAAAGCAAAAATTCAGTTATTGAATCTTGCTCTCTCTGTGTCTCTGTTTCTTCAATTTCTCTCTGCCTCACTGTGTATCTCCCTCACTCACATGTACGCAAACACATATAAATATACTCAAAAGTGATTGAAAAATAGCAATATGACAAAATAAAACCTATAACAAGAGTTTCTTAATCATGTGTGACAGTTTGAATCTGGGTGAATCTAAAAATATCATGTCTTTAGAGTTTATTCCTGTGGGTGTGGAGCCCTATGATTGTACAGTCGGGACGGGGAGCTTTGATTGGACTGCTCCAGTGAGGCATGACCCAGAGTGGGTTTTAGTCCTTTTAGTGGATTCTTTTATAAATGGAGGACTGGAAACAGACACACACAGTGAAAAAGCTTCAGAGAAGGAGAGGAGTAAGAGAGGAGTTCTTAAAGGAACCTGAGAGAGAGGAAACATTGGATGGAGAAGCCAGAAGTGGAAGCAGTGGGACCCAGAAATGAAGCAGATGCCTCCATGTGCTTTGCTTTGTGAAAGGAGTCCAGGATCACCACCAGTCGACCTTTGGTGAAACAGCATCTCCGATAATGTCTTGATTTGGACATCTTCATAGCCTTAGAATTGTAATTGTTTAACCTAATAAATTTGAATTATAAAAGCCAACTCATTTCTCATATATTGATCCCAGCAACTTTCAGGAAATTGAAACAGAAATTAGTACCAGGAAAGTGGGATGCTGTTGCTATGCAAATACCAAAAATGTTGAACTAAGAAGGTAAACAAATCGGTAATGGGTAGACTTTAGAAGAATTGTGAAGTGCTTGATAGAAAAGGCCTTTTGGATTGAAGGAATTGTTAGTAAGAATATGGGTTCTAAGATTCTTCTGATGAGGACTTAGACAGACTGATGTCCGCATCATTGAAAACTAGATGGAAGGTGATCCTTACTTTAAAGTTGCAGAGAACTTGGCTAAATTGACTCCTGATGTTGTATGGAAGCCACAGTTTGAAAGTAATGAGTTTGGTGTGTGACTGAGGAGATTTCCAAACTATATGTTGAAACTAAGTCCTTGCTTTTCCTTGAAGCTCATAGCAAATGCAAGAGGAACAAATTAATCTGAGAACTGAATTCCTGGGCACAAAAGGAACTAGAAATTGATGATTTGGGAAATTCTGATCTTCCTGAAAATTAGTCACAAGAGAATAAATACGTACCTGTGAATTTAACTAACACGGAACTAGCCAGTCTTTTCAGTGTAAGTCATGACTGGAAATACAGTTATCCAGGAAAGATTTGTGGAACACCTTATTGTCTGACTGGTTGGATCCCTGTTTCCCACATGCCTTATGTTTTTGTGATATCTGAATGAAACCACTGTCTGCCTGAACTAAAAGGGTCTGAAAAGGGTAAGATTGAAAGAAAAATTACTTCAAGAGCAAAATGTCTGGACTTAAGACACCTTCTTGAGCTAATAGAGGAACTCTATCCATGTGTGCAGAAAAGCTGAGTTTGGCCTGGGTTCCAGGATTGCCGGCATCAGACCTTCATTTAGACAGCATCACTGATGATGCCTTGATTTGGACATTTCCACAAACTTAGAATTTTAAAAACCTAATAATTTCCCATTACAAAATACTACCCATTACTGATATATTGCTCCCAATAGCTCTTAGCAAACATGAATTTATCATTTAATCATTCAAATATTTTAAATTAGACAGTGTTCACACGGTGATGTATACAAAGAAGCAAATGTTTATTTTTTCTTATATATCCAGATGATATTTGTCAGTGAAGATGAAAGGGCTCAAGTCTGGATGTTTTTGGCTCTGTAAGTCTATGATATGAATTCCAGTTTTTGATTGTATAATTACCCTGAAGAGTCATGCAGACAGAGATTATGCATTGTAAGTCAATGAGACCAATATCCTGAAATGTTTTAGAAGTTTCTCAGTAGAATCCATAGGATAAGTATCTTCCACAGCAAATGAAATTCAGTACCTGTATCTACAAGTACCTTCACCAGAACATTCAAAGGCACAGTTATCTAGTACAACCATAACTATAGAAGAGGTGACTGTAGAAGTTGCTGTAGTAGCACATTTTGTCAAGAGTAGAAGTCTCAATTGACCAGCATGAAATCAGTTTCCTGATTTTGAATGCCAACATCTTCACAGGGCCTTTAATGTACAACTAGTCATGACTGGGCCAAACACAGACATTTTTAGCCACATGTTTAAGGTTAATTTGCAGTAGATTTCCAAATGAATCTCCTATTTCCTTAAGTGAAGTCAGTTTCTCAGAGCCATAATTATTTATTTATGATGGCTGAGTTCTCACCTACTAGTTTCCAGCCTTTATTAAGAAGTTTCTATTTATTTTGAAGAATAATGTTCACTCTATGTGAATTCTGTATGAGGATATTTAGCATATTTGATCAGGTACCATGGAAATCCATGGGCATGCAAGAACATACAGACACTTTTTTTCATAGCTCATTTGATGAAGCTTCCCCTTCACTGTTTATGAAAATGTAACTTTGCTCTATATCAGTAGTTTATTGGGCAATTTTAACTGCTCAATCCAATTCTTTTTTCAATTGAAAAAAGTGTTTCAGTACAATGTACTTTTTCTCCATGTATTAATGGGCATAAGAATGTAGGGTGAAACATATTGGAGTTAGAGCCCTGTTCTTTTCATTGCTACTGAATTCCTCTTTACTTCTGAACTGACCCCAGGAATGATCTGATCAAGTGATATTTGGATGAGATTGAATCATTAGTGTATTGAGGTTCTGGAGAGAGACGAATGTTTGGACGTGGGAATCAGCATCCTTTTCTTAGTATCCTAAATATAAAGTATTTAATTAATCGAAAACATTAGCAAAGATTTACAAGCACTATACATTGATTTGTATATTTTTCATTAATTCATTTTTTAACAGGCAAATCCTTAGTATGGCCATGCACTGTCATAGGTATTAAACCATGTGAACATTCTCAAAGATATTGTGCTGTTAATATCATTTGATTTCTTTTTCATAGCATAGTTATTATTAGTGTAAGTCATTTGAGAAAATTCCATTTTACCACAGTTATTGATGGAATTAAACATTTTCTATGTTGAGAAATTTAGATGACTTCTAATACATTATGACCAGCAACTATCCTCAATTAATTTTATGACCTGGTTTTTAAAGTTATCTACTACACATTTACAATTTTCTATGAATTTCCCAGCAACATTTTTTGTTTTTTTAAAAAAATGTCTGCAGTGCCATTCCACATGTTAATATTTCAAAATGCCTGTGACTTTATCAATCATTTAGGCAAAAGTTTTCCATTTCTTGAAGGCCAAACTGATGAGCAATTTTACATAGGATAAATGATCTTTCAAATGACTAATATTATAATTCCATTATTTTGATTTTTTTTATTCCGATAGGTATATTTTCAAAATTTAGTAAAATAGTAGTCCATAATCAAAGTGTTCATAAGCCATCCATTCTCTGCAGACTCTAGCTTTCTAGTGTTGGGCTTGTGGGCAACCCACAATTCGATTTCTAGTTCCAACACATGGCAATATTTCTCCTGCATCCTTATCTTCAACTTCTTTGGCCAATTTCCTCTGCTTATAGACCTCAGTCATACTGGAGGCTTGTTAAAACTTTTAAAAAATTCAGGTTCAGATTCACACGCTGTTATAGCTGGCCTCATCTTAACCAATAAAATCTTCAAAGATCCAAATTTTATATTGTTGCATATCCATAATAGCAGGAATTACAACTTAAACATGTATTTTGGGGGCTCATAACCCACACAAGTATTCTCATATTTTTCATTACTTGAAAAATTTAGCATATGAGATAATGTTATAATATTAACAGGTATGGATGTTGCTTAGGTAATAGAATCATCAAAACAATTTCCATTAAAAAATACCTGAATATTAAGCTTTTACATTTTTTATAGAGCCAAAATTGTGTGAGTAAGAAAACAAATTCTACACTTGGAAGTTGAGCATTAGTTAGTATGAAAAATATGGAAAGATAAAAATATTGAAATAAAAAGATGGAATGTTCTGGCATGTGGGAAATGTATAAAATGCAATTACAATTTTCAAATATTGTATGAGAGGCTGAGTCACAACACACTTGAGTGATCTTTCCAAAGAATTGAGCATCATGAGTGGTATTTTCAACTACATCAGCTCTTTGGGAGAGTCACTGTGCAGACGCTACCTTATTATTACCATCCACAGGCAAAAAAAAAAAAAAAAAGATTAGCAAGAAAACTAATCATATTTGAAAAGAGATTAAATTTATTGAAAGTATTCCTTAGCTCTCAAAGGAAACATTTCAGTTAGTGTTTAAAAATATTATTTATAAGAACAGAAACAAAGAGGTGATATTGTAATTCTTTCATCCTGAACTATGGTTTGATTGTTGCTGTTTTGCAGACACTGGATAGGATGAATCAATCATACAGCAGGTGCTTCACAGGTGGTAAATCCAGTAGATCCAGGGGCTCAGTAGAATCCATATGGCCAGTACCCTCCATAGCAAGATGGGCGGTAGCAGCCATAGCCATAGCTTACATAAGAAAATGGGCTGTAGCAGCCATATCCATAACCACCATAGCCACGATAGCCACAGCCATAGCCACAGCCCAGGCCACCATAGCCATAGCCACAGCCTAGGCCACCATAGCCATAGCCCAGTCCTCCACAGTAGTTGCCGTAATAGACCATGTTGTCAGGAGTTGAGTGTTCAAGTGTGGAAGAGGAAGAGATTGTCCTGAATGTGAATGTCACCATCTCTGCAGAACCTTTTATACTTCCTCTGTAGTAGGTGTGGCAAACCACAGGCAATGTTGTCCTCATTGCAAAGATTTTTTACATGAACAACAAAAAACATCACCAACAAAATCCTCATAAATCTCTTATGTCATTGGGCATCCTGAAGCCATCATAGGCAAGATGACTCTGCTATTGTATCAACATTTTCACAAGCAAATCAGGTGCCATGAATGACACATTCCTGACCTGGCTTTAAAGCTTTTTATCACTGAAGCTTAAGTTCAAATTTCCTGATAGGAGCTATGATCAAGAACTATGTAATCCATGAATGATTCATTAATTTTTTTGGTTTATTAATATCCTCAATTTCATAGGTCCATTGTGGACTAGGGAATGCTTCCCTTTGGATACTCAAAATTCTTTGAAAGGTAACTACCATGATTACCATCCTGTTTGCAGGTGGGGCAACTGATGGCAGAAGATCCAAAGTAATAATCTTAATATCACAATTCTTAAAGTTGCAGAGTTAAAATTTGAATCTAGAGAGTTAATTTGAGAACTTTTATCTACTGTGTTCTTGTGGTTACCCACGAAGCCATTTTACTATGCACAGAAGTTTAGAGGGGTATTTGACTTAGTCATTCAATTCATCTCTAAACTTAAATGCTATAAATAATGGCCAATATTAACATGTTTCTGCTAGTCTTGAGATATTTTGTCAAGAATTCCCTGTTTGTTAGTGAAAATCTTCTAAGTTCCATGAAAATACATCTTGGCTAGAATTACTTTTCACAATAAAGACATGCCTGTCCTCACCGTATAGGGAGAACACAAACATCCCAAATATCTTGATGTTTAAACAAAATTTTTTCAAACAAATGATACTTCACAAATAAATCGCAATTTTTTTTCCTGAATCTCACACTTGACTCAGGACTTAAATTTAAAACTGCAATTAATATATTGATCTTGTGAAAATGTGTGATGAAAAGAATTATTGACAGAGGTTATAAAGCAAAGTTCAGTTTTCTCAGGCCCGGTGTTCAAAATTTCAAATGATTGGCTTTCTATGAGCAGTCTCACGAAACTCAGTGATTATCTGACTTTTGATTTTTGTAGTAAACTACCAGAAATGTGAGAATGAGGAAGAGAATTTCTAAAAGAAAACGCATGGGTTCAGAGCACAAATTAGCTCAATGTTAAGTTAGACTAGCCTGACAAATTGCATGTCAACATAAAGAAAGTAAATTGATGGGTTGACTGGAGCAGGTCAGAATTAGTCCCCTGAAAATGCTTCTGCCATAAAGAGTGGCTTTAAAAAGATAACTTGAAGATCTGTTGTGAATAGGGCTTCAAAAGGAAATAATTTATATTTGTTAATGGTCCACAAATAGTTGAGTTGTGTTTAAACAAAGCAAATCACTCCTATGCCTCTGAGTTTATGACATAAAACCTGGAGTGAACAAATTACTTAGATATGTCCTGCGAATGAGCTGATAACATGATAAGTGTAAGGTGGGTGGGTCCCAAATACACTGAGGCTAAGGAATAGGTCCTCTCCCAGGGAACTGTCCAAACTGAAGTCAGCTACACTCCCACGAGTGGAAGCTGCTGTACAAAGTACTGCGGTGGCCGCAGCAGTGGATGGTGTGACTGTGAGGCCTGGGTCGTGGCTCTTTCTCCTGCTGTGGCTGGGGCTCCTGCAGACGGGGCTGTGGCTGTGGCTGAGGCTGAGGCTTTGCTATGGCTGTGGAGGATGCATTGGAGACTCACAGACGTGAACACCAGGTTTCATCACTTGGAGCCCCACATGTTCTAGGATTCTCCATCAGTGAGTGTTACACTGTGTCCTGGAAGTCTATTTTGTAATTCCTCTTAAACTCAGCTACACATTCCCTCAATGTGGTTCCTGAGGAATGAGCTGATGTGAAATTCCCTTTGTGACCTCAAAATTCTCTCATTTCATCAGGAGGCTGGTGTTAAATCAACTATTTTTATTTATTTCTTACAGCACTTTTTTCTCTGATGATGCAAAAAAATTTTTAATCTGGAAGAGCAATCCTGTGTTTTATTTCAAACATTTAATGTGTAATATTACTTACTGGCAGGTTTTCTTTGTTTTTGTTTTTGTTTTCAAGAAATCTAACAATTGTTTTCTTTGTGAGGATATTTTTTTCTTACTCTTTCTAGGCTAGCGTCTTTAAGAAAGCCAAGATCAGATGTCTTTATAAAGTAAGTTTTTTAAACTTTCCTTCTTTGGGAAAAAAGTTACCTTCTTTGCTATTGAAATAATATCTCTCATGCTGTGTAATTTGCAACACTACATAAAGTATTATTTATAAATTAGGTTAGCAATTATCTGTCACATAGTAAATAATATATAAAAAGCTCAATTTCTCCACACTTTCATATGTTTGATATCTCTTAGAGTAAATGAATGCTGTTCCTATAGTCTTCTCTTACCTTCTTTTTTTAAAAGATGTATTTTTAACGAAGCTTATGGCTTATGAATATTTTATTTTTTGTCAGGTATTCTCTTACCTACATTTTGAATCAATATTTGGATTAAAATTCTTTATCAGGTATCTATTGTGAAGATTTAGTCTCTTCAGTTGCATTTTATGGTGTCAGATGGAGCTGTGGTCACATTGGAGGATTAGCTGGGAAGCATATGTTTCCATGCTCCTGGAGTTGTTATCAGGATTCAGTTCATTGCAGTTATAGAGATGAGGGGTTCATTTTCTTGCAGAATATTGGCTGGAGATCCTTGCCAACTTTCCTCTGGAGGCTACTGTCAGGTCTAACAAGCTGCTCATAATTCCTTGCAAAATAGTTTCCCAAGCATATTTTCTTGCTTTCTCAAAGTCAGCAAGGGAAGGAGAGAGACTGCAGAAGATGGGTTCTGCAATCTTATGTCTTAGAATCACATAATCTCTTACATATAATGATAAAACTTTGTTATATTTTCTTGGATAGAAGCAAGTCAGAGATCGTCCTCATACTTATGAGGAGGGAAACACGATAGGACATTAACTTTCGGAGGCAAGGATGATTGGGGCACAGTAAGAATTTTCACATTACATATTCAGTGCTTATCTCATCACAGGCTTAGGTTCTTGTCCTTCATCTTCAATGTTCTGGAACAATTTTAGCACATGAGATTTATCTGTGTTTGAAGTTTTAGCAGAATGTTCCTGATAAGTCATGTCGGTCTGGGCAATTTTTTATGTGTCTGTGGGTGGGATTTCCTAATAATATTCTCCATACTTCTAAGGAAATTGTTCCACTTGTGATTTTTCCTTTAATTCTGTGGATTTTGGTAACCTGTTCCCATAGGAAAAGTTCCATTTCATCTAGGTTTTCCAGTTTATATAGAGAGATGTCTGCAAAGTGTTATGCTAATATTATATTTCTTCTGTTTCAAATTTGAATTCCCCTTGTTATTTATTATTTTTCGTTTTCTCCTTTTTTTTCTGAGCAAGGTGGCAAGTGGTATATAAAATTTTCTAGTACCTTGGGATAACATCAGTTTTACTCTTTTTTAAAATTGAATTGTGTGTATTCTATTTGCTACCTCATTGATTTCTCCTGTTCTATTTATTATCTCCATACTTGTATTTGTTTTGGCTTACAATCTGTATTTTTTTTTACAGATTTATGAGTGAATATAAATTATATTTTTATAATTTTCTGCATTTTTACTGATTTTCCTCTATTTATTGCTTTACATTTTTCTCATAGTCTTGCTATATACTATTTTAATTACCACCAATTATTTTAAAATTCTTTAACTTCATTTTGCCTGTCCTCTTTTGGTCAGATATTATTTAATAGAAGGTCTTAAAATTTCCAGGTGAAATGGAATTTTTTAATTTTTTCTTCTTATTATTAATTTTGTTTCATAGGAAAAGAGTGATTTTCCAGTATTTCTTCCTTACAAAATTTACTAATTTTATTTGTGACCTAATATATGATCAATTTTTGAGAATGTTCTGTGGGAGTTTGAGAAGTTTTCTTCTCTATTATCAGTGTGTGAGGGTCAATATGTATCCATAAGATCTAACATTATTTTGTTTAGATATTCTCTCTCTTTCCTTATATTTTCAACTTGATCTGTCTGATTTTGAGGATACTGTATTAAAGTCCAATTATTAGTTTATTCATAGCTAAGAATCCTTACATCATCTTTCTCTCTCTTTCTCTATCTCTCTCTATTTTTAACCCTATCTTTCTTACTGTATATAATCTCTTTATTCATGAAGGTCATTTTTATGTTATATGCCATATAAATGTCCACAAATATTTGCATCTTATAACATGAAAAGTGTTGTTCTTATTCAAATTAATGCTTTGGTCTGTATTTATTTATATCTGAATTATTCCATTTTGTTTTCTTAATGTGACATTTGCCCAGATTACTTTGTCCATACTTTTATTTTTTACGTTTTTGAATCATGTTTTTTAGGTGTGTGCATTTAACTAAGGTTAATTCTTCTTTACGAACCAAATGGAAAATATTTCCCTTAGGAGATTCATTAAGCCTACTTACATGCATTGATATGTCCAATGAGTGTACTAATGCTCTTTGTGCTTTACGCAATTGCAGAAATGGTGTTTGTAATGGAAATGATTTAGTGATGGATGGTGATAATGGTAGCACAACATTATGAACCTAATCAACAGTTCTAAAATATATATCTGAAGGTGCTTAAAAGGGGAAATGTTAGAATGTATATATGGTAACAGCATACAATTTTAAAATTCCATGGAACTACACTTCGCATACAGTGAACTCTCACTATTGTCTATAAAAAATAACAAATAACTTATTTTCCTCTTTTTTTATTAGTCTCCTACCTTGTCTCTTATTTGGATTATATTTTGGTCACAGCACATAAGAGTGTTCTAATCTGGTAGTCACTTTTGATTTGGTTTGAGGTACACATACTCCTTACACAACATAAAAATCTATATATCTATAACTATATCATCTATATCTATCTATATATCTATATGTTTATACCTGTATCTTTATATTTATATCATTTATTTCTATCTCTATCTCTATCTCCATCTCATCTATCTTTATCTATCTATATCTATATCTATATGCAGTAACATGCTGAAATTTCCTTATCATTCCTTATTTGGAAGATGATCAACACCTAGTAGTTCGCTCAATATGGGTTTGTGAATGCAGAATCCCGTTGCTTCTTGTATGTTGAAAACTGTTTTGCTAGTGCTTTGGTACCTGAAGGACAGCTTTGCTAGATGTAAAGTTAATGCATTTTTCAATAAAATATTTGAAATGCTTCTCCCTTTTCTTTCTTTTTAACTGATTCTTTTAAAAATTCTTTTGTCAGCAGAATTCTTTTCCTTTTGTAAATTATTTGATTTTTTTTTTGCCTGGAATCCTCTAGAAATTCTCCTTAAATTTGAACTCTAATAATCTAAGAGTATGTATATTATAATTTATAATTCTAGATTTATATTCTCTGGCAGTCTTTCAATGAATAATTTCAGGTCTCTTTTACTTTCTGGGAAGTTTTCTTGGAATGTAGTTTTAAATATAAGTTTTTCTCCATTGTTTGATTTAATTAAGTGTAAAAACGGTGTTTGTAAAATATTGTTTGCATTTCTTCAGGCGACCAATACTATGAATGCTATTTTTGCTTGATTTCCCTGCAATTTTCTTATAATACATTAAATTTTCATTTTAGTTCATTCTTCCTAGTGTAATATTTATCTTATTCTTCATTTCATATGTCAGGTTTATTTACCTTTTGTTTTATCTGAATTTAACCACTTTTCAATAATGTTTTAGAATTTATTTTCCTAGTTTTTCAATTATTAAATGAGAGTGATTTACTCTCCCATACTTGCCTGAGTATACTTAATCCAATTTAAGTTACATGTTAGTGTTTTCCTCTGCCTCAATGTGTTTTTTTTCAGGAGATGTTTCCCTCAGTTAAGATATATTCAATTCATTTTTTTTTCAATAACTCTGCGGGAGAATTCTTAAACTTTTTCCTGTTTATTTTTGTAGTTGTGTTCTGCTTCATATTTAATTTTTATTTATTTTCTTGTATAATTCCTATTATAAGGAAGCATTCTTTGCCAATATAATAAAATCCAGACAATTTAGTGAAATTTTTGTAGGTTTGTTTTAGTGATGATGAAAAAATTATGTGCCTTTAAATTTGACTTATGTCCTTTCTTTTGTGCTTGACTTTATTCTTTTCCTCCTATATCATTCATTACCCAATTTCAAAAGAGTACATCTCCCTTCTTTATACAGTTGTCTTCCCTAGAAACCTTGAGTTTTGACAAATGCCCTAAAAATCATTAATACTTTTTAATATCTTTCAATCATTTATTCATATATATTCTCATCTATCAAGATCATTAATTAAAAGTATTATTTATATTCATGTGGAATCAGACTTTCTGTCATGTTCCTAGGTAAACTTTAGGCCTTATTGCTTTCTCCCTTTTTCTCTGCCCTGAAGTTTTTTTTTTTCCTCTCTGCCTTTATTCACCATAAAATCTTGTGGCTGGAAGTGGATGGGACAAAAGTAAGAGAGCGCCTGTGCTGGATTTGCTTATTTGTCTGTTGACCTTGGACTTACTTTGTATTTTGCTTTTGATGTGTTTGTAGATTTCATATAGCCTTGTTTTTTTCTTTTCTTGTGGTTCAGTATTGCTTTTGGACAAAATATTTGAAGACAGGTTTTAGGTTGCTACTGTTTTCTTCAATTACTCATATGTCTGTAACAAATATTTAATAGAATTCAGCTTTGGGGAAATATGGCCCTAGAGGTTTCTTTATGGAAAGTTTTTAAGTTATCAGTACAAAAAATATATGGTGTTATTCAGATCACCTTGATTCAATTTTGCTAATGTGTACATTTAAAGGACCTTTTCCATTTCATCATTGTTATGGAAATTTATATTGTAATATCCATTATAATATTACCTTATAATTTCCTGGGTTCTATTTGCTCTTAACACTACCTTTTAAAAGAAGTTTATATCACTGATTTTAATCATCCTTCGTGTATAATACAAAGTATGTGATATCCTCTAATCAGAGCTTTGTGGTTTAAAATATATTTGGTATATTGCATTTTCTTTTCTAAATAGCTCAAATTATTTAACTATTATCTAATTTATTACGTGATTTCTCTGTGATCTTTTCGTTATTTGACAGTGTGTTATCCCATGGTACAGGAAGTCTCTGTAAAGGTGAGTCCAAGCTTCTCCTTCCCTCCCAGAGACATTAGGGAAGCTTCAGGCACTAGTAGGGTAATTGAAAACTATCCTACCATAATCCAAACTCAGTTGGAGAAACACTTTTCCCCATCTCAGGCATCAGCAGAAGGTAGAATTGGGATCTGAGCTACACAATATAAAATAAGCAGTCAAAAATAACAACACAAAATCTCTGAAAATTAAACTGCTATTGAGAACATAATCCACAAAAGTAAATCAAGATACACTTGCCAAACTGTAACATGGTTTCTTATTAGCTAAAGATATGAAAAATACTCATATTTCCCTAACATAATAGACTGAATTTCCAAGATAATGTCAAATATCAACCATTATAATAAGAACCAGGTAATCATAACAATAATGAGAAAAAACAAATCAACTCATGCTAAAACTAGGTAGTAAGATGTTGAAAAAATTTGATGAGGATTCTAAAACTGTTATAACAAAAATGATGAAGAAATTTTCCTGAAGTAGCCATAATAAAAATGCTTCAGTTGTCAAATTCTCTTGAATCAAATGAAAAAATTGGAAAACTCTGCCTAGTAATAGACATTATAAGAAGAACTAAAAAATCCTATAAATCTGAAAAAAGCAATAGAAATTAAAAAACCTCACTGTGTGTACTCAGTAAAAGAATGGAAATGATAGGATAAACTCCGTAAGACTGATTGGATAAAGAACAACAAATCTTAATAAAAGAGAGCAAATAGAAAATAACAATGAACAATGAGCCTGGGAACTGTTGGAAATTAACAAAACTTCTAATATTCAGATCATCATAGTCCCAGAAATAGAGGAGAGGAAGAGTGGAAATAAATGAGTACTTCATGATATACATAATATAAAAATTCTATACTTTTTTTGCTACTTTTTTATTAATTTTCTTAGTGGTTGCTCTAAGGCTTAACATATTAATCTTGATTGATGAGAATCTACTTTGGATTTATACCAGCTTAATTCAAGTCACATATGCAAATGTTACTACTGTGTGATGCTGCTATATCACCCCTTTTATGTGCTATTATTGAAACCCATATTACAATATGTTACTATCCCAAAAATATCTTGAACAATTATTCTTTATGTATTTTATGTCTTTAAAAGAAGCTGGAAGAAGCTGGAAGAGCAAGTATATGTTTATAGACAGTTATATTAACCTCTTAATTATGGTAACTGTTTCTCTACATTATTCATGGGGATTTGAGTTACTATCTTTTGTCTTTTCCTAATCCTATAGCATCTTTAAGTCTCCTTCACTGTTGCCTTTTCCTGGGGCGGGGGAGGGATTGGAACAATGGCCATCCTAGATACCAACTTGTTAATCCAAGGCCAAGAATAGTGAACAGCTATGCCTACACCTGGTCTTGGGGAAGAGGCGAATTTATGTTCCTTTCTGTCACTAGGGGCATGAGAGTGGGGGATGGGTGCCGTGAAGCCACTGTGGGAAGCGAGCAATGCACTATTATTTACATAATTTATCAGCCTCTTTCTCCAGCTCTTCCCTGCAAGCTGTACTGTGTTTTCCTTGTCTACATTGTTTCAGATAGTCCCTGCTTGTATCATGGTAGTTTTAGTGTTAGGTCTGAATTCTGTACCTCCTTATACTACCATCATCCCACAATCCCTATAAATTATTTTCTGGTGCATTTGATTCCTTTGTAAATATCCATGTTTCTGTCTTGATCATTTTCCTTCTTTCAGGGTATTTTAGTCTGCTAGGCTGCTGAAAGTAATATACCCAAAATGGGTTGGCTTTCACAATGGGAATTTGTTGGCTTGCAAAGTTAAAGTTCTGAGGTCAAGAAAAATGTCCAATTCAAGACATTAAGATGATGCTTTCTCCCAAAAGACTGGCTTCCAGTGATCCTGGACTCCTCTGTCACTCAGCAAGGCACATGGTGGCATCTGCTTGTCTCTCCATTCTCTCTGGGCTTTGTTGTTTCAGTTTCTTGCTTCTGGCTTCCTCTCTCAGCTTCTGTAGCTTTCTTTCTGTTTCTCTTTCTATATCTAGCCCACTTATAAATACTCCAGTAAAAGGATTAAGACTCACTCTGGGCCACATTTTAATTGAAGGAACTTAACCAAAATGTTCTTTTTTTTTTTTTTAAAGATTTATTT